>HE672065.1:286233-368741 GCA_000313835.2 Heliconius melpomene melpomene
AAATAAAAATCTCAAAATGAATTAAAATTACGATATTTTAAGTGTATAACATCGGTATAGATAACCGAACTGAGATAAATTAATTATAAGCAGCAAATAATTACATAAAAAATAATAGTAATTCGAAAATCTATAAAAAATTTCAAAATCATCAAAGTCATCCGCCCGTTCGCGTCGGTCATACTCATATTATGCCGCCCGAAGGCTAGGTCATTTGGAATCAGTCACATCTTAATTATTTATTAGAATGTTATACAGTAAATTATAATTTCCATCTAGATGAAATGCTAAAAGTGACTATTATATTTATTTTCATAAGGATGAATATCAAATTATAGAAATCATCTAATTTTTGTTAATGATTTGTATAAAGAGATTTGTATAAATCTATATCGGCGCGCACCATGTATGCATTAAGCAAACTCAATGTGGGTGACGTTTTCTTAAAACAGCAAACTTTGCAAGCCGTTGCTTAGCAACGCGTAGCGACGATTGTTATTAACATGGCGGAATAAATTCCTTGTCAAATTAATTATTTTAATATATTGGTATATAACGAAAATATTACAAATATGAGAAAAAAAAAGTATCCTATGTTCATCCCGGGACCCTCAAGTATCTCTGTATGAGTATTTTATCACAATTAAATTAGCGGTTTGGTCCTGATTGCGGAAAAGACAGACAGACAGACAGACAGACAGACAGAGTTACTTTCGAATTTATAATATAGGTATGGATTAATAACACGGGAATGCTAGTCAATTATATTTCAAAATCTTGTTATAAAGAAAAGCTGTCGTTATTTTCAGCTTCACGTAGTAATATCGTAGGCTAAGTAGTGAGGATGTAGAGTTTAAACACTCTTCACTCTCCACGCATCACCATATATATGTCACTAAGTTAACTGTGCCAGAAAAGTAAATAAAAACAAACTATAGCCTATTGACTAAGAATTTAACCAGATCCTCGAATTCTAGTCAAATAGAGGCAAATAATATACGATAATTGGACATTTACTTAGAAATACAACGTTTGTTTGTTTCTCGAAACACTTTGATCCAATAATGACTAATTTATATTCTGAATTGCAGCCATTTCAATTTCCATGTACATTTACAGTCGATTGTAAAAGATTGATACTAAAGTAAATTGGTTTATTGTGAATTTGTACAGAAGTGCCCCAGTGGGCAGGTTTAATGCCTTGTAACGTCTTTATATGGTCGATTCGCTCTATTAATTATAAGAATAAATTATATGATTCAGTAATTGGAGAGTTGCTAGGAGGTGCGGGTTCATATCTCGTTACGTTGAAATTTTCATATTATTAGTGTTATTACCCATTTAGGGATCAAGAAGAAAAGAAGAGATTATTTAAACAGTTTCAATCAACTAGGGCACGGAATTTAGTGTTGTTTGCCACTTTTCAACAAATTTTCCAGCCATTGAGTTTTGTGTGACGGATATCGACGCCGCACCGTTCCCACGTTGCACGCTGGCCTAAGGACTATGATGCAAGGAAATGCCTTGCTAAATCTGTCCATGGACCCCCCGGACTCCCTAGGAAGCGATGGCTGAATGTTGTGATGCAGGACATCAGAGCCAACGGTCCATTGGATATACACCGATGATGCTGAAGACCGTAGCAGGGTATTAAATATTTAATTTCCTCGAGTAGGAATCGAACCAATAACCTCTCGCGTTTGCAGTTACAAGCTTGTATGAGTATGTCAGACTATATTCTGTGACAACTACGAAACGGACAGGCGACATGAGGCAGGAGACGCTGTCGTAACCGTCTAGTCGGCCAGACGGAACATAATATTCATATATTAAACTAGCGGACGCGCGCAGCTTCGCTTGCGTATATAGGGGTGAATTCTAATAAACCATGAAACATGTGTTCAATGAAATATTTTTAAGAGTCTAAATTTCAAATTTTATAAAAATCGGTGGTGATTGGAAGATTTTTCCATATAAAATTTCAACCCCTTATTTACACCCCTAGGGGATGAATTTAAATAAACCACGAAACATCTGTTCAATGGTATATTTTTAAGAGTCTAAGTTTAAAATTTTATAAAAATCGGTGGCAATTTAAAGATTTTTCCATACAAACTTTCAACCCCTTATTTGCACTCTTAGGGGGTGAATTCTAGAAAACCAGGAAATACATGTTCAATTAAATATTTTTAAGTCTAAATTTAAAATTTTATAAAAATCGGTGGCGATTTATAGATTTTTCCATACAAACTGTCAACCCCTTATTTGCACTCTTAGGGGGTGAATTCTAGAAAACCATGAAATACCTGTTTAATTAAATATTTTTAAGAGTCTAAATTTAAAATTTTATAAAAATCGGTGGCGATTTATAGATTTGTCCATACAAACTTTCAACCCCTTATTTGCACCCTTAGAGGGAGATTTCTAGAAAACGATGAAACATGTGTTCAATTAAATACCTTTAAAAATCTAAATTTCAAATTTTATAAAAATCGGTGCCGATTTAAATTTTTTTCCATACAAACTTTCAACCCCTATATCATCCCTTTAGGGTTAAAATTTTTCAAAATCCCTTCTTAGTGGATGTCCAGATTACGAAAGCAAACTTTTGTCCAAATTTAACGTTTCTATCATCAGCGGTTACGGCTGTGCGTGCGTCTTACCTCAGTCAGTGAGGACAAGTCCTTTTATATATATAGATTATTGGTGATTCACAAATATATTTGTACTTTATTAGTAATTTACTGTAAAATAATTTCGTTTTTTTTTTCATCTTCAAGCTCCTTTCCACATATAGAAGAAAGGCAGAAGCAACCGATTTTCGAGACATAGAGTGTCTGAGTCTGGGTGAGAAACGAAAATGGTTTCTATTAATACAATTTTTACAATAGGTGTTTGAATATTTTGGCACAACCGGCCTCTAAAAGCATACAAATATTTCACAAATCTACAAATCGAATGAAGATACATTTTGCAAATATCACAAATATTTAGCTAACCACAATTACAAAATAACGTCTAAAACAAACAAACAAAAAACTTAAAAACTCAGGAAGTGGAATCAGCTTCCAGTTGTAAAATACGATCATTTTGATAAATAAAGTAAAATGAAAATAAAAAGGGACTTTACGATATAAATAAATGTGGTGTAAACATCTCCATGAATTAAGTCATAAAACAACAGCTTTACTACTAGCTTGGTTTGAGTGACTTTTAATGTTGTTTTTAACTCACAACTTGATTAGTACTGACATGTTGTCTTTAATATAGAAATTTTGTTGGCATTTCTTCGGAATATTGCTGGATTGACAGAGAAAGTTTATTTAATTATGCTCTTTTGGCTTGACGCTTTATCCCGCACGTTGCAGTAGGCAAAAAGAACCTAGTGTTAAGACACTCCCGTTTCCCACTTCAACGGTAGGTTGCCAGGTTCCTTCTGGATATCCTGGTATATGCGAAAATACAGTGTGCGAGTACAGCGTGATGTTGAATAATTATTAAAGTAAGCACTTATACCTATCATTATTTCTATAGCTTCACGCACTATTCTCTTTAACAGTTTAGGCTAAGATAACCTGCTTTTAAATTAATCGTTCTCCACCATGAGCCCATTGTTATCTGAGTCGTGGAGCAGTGGCTCTCGAAAATTGGGCAATGAGTGAACCACGAAGTGTCTTAACTCTAAGTTCCATCTATCAATCCTGATATATGCGGGATAAATTTTAAAAAATACATAAGTATTATACAATTTCACATAATTTACGAGTACATTTCGCTCTAATAACACATCCATTACGCAACACAACAGCATATGTATAACATAAAGATTTCGACACACAAACGCCTAATTAACTAACAAAACGATAATTTTTCATTGCTCCCAAAAAACTAATTATCTTCATTACACCATTTTTAATATTAAAACGATGTTTCGACGGATTTATGGTGCAACTAGACGCTATTAAAGTTTTAACTATTTTTAGATACATAAGTAATTTTTGTTCTTAGAAACTGTGAAATGGGTGTGTGTAACGAGTAGATACAAAAACTATTTATTGTATCTTGCAAGTAGTGAATTCTCTCGTTTAAAATGATTGTTTTATTTTAGCTTCACGCTGTATCAGTGTTCCTTAAGCAGAGGGAACCTGGGCATTTAGTGTTAAAACACTCTGTCCCCATTAAGAACCTTCTGGTACCCCCTTTCCTACTTATTGAAAGAAATGGCTGATTGGAAAATTCATTTTATCTAGAAGGCCCACCAGACATGTTATAAATCTTTATATAGATAGTCTTTTTATCGAGGACTACTTAAGTACGATTAATTATTACGATGTAACCCACTCATCACCGTACCTGCGACTAAGCTATCTCGGACTCTTAAATATATCATAAGTCATAACTCTTAGTCATTTCTCTGCACAGGCGAAACCGGAAAAAGTTAGATAAAAGGTAGAATATTAATAAAGTAGACTGTTCATATATACCCTGTGTAAAATGAAAACCCACCAACAATGCTCGTCCGACCGGAAAGATCGACCACAGAGAGAAAGAGAAAGAGGACTTAGAATTAGAACCTGTAACCACCGCAGGCTCTCTCTATTCCTCAAATAAGACACTACGTTATCAACATATAAATTATGTAACTATTTATTAATGAAGCTGCACGCCTATCGTCACTGATACAATAATGAAGGCCATAAAATGTGAAGTGCATATCGTAATAGCAATTTAAAAGTAATAAAATAAGAATCAATAAAGTCATAAAGAAATGATACATATAAAATACTTCATTCGTTTTATTTACTTTTTTAACTTCAACGGGTGTTCTGCCTACTGCAGGGGGAACCTAGTAAGACACTCTGTTCCGCACATTTTCCTAGCTTTCCAGATATTACGTGTTGATGGGCGCAACTTAACGCCATTCATTGAATTTAAATATTTAATTTTTTTTTGCGTCTTCATATTTGCAAAATGTTCTTATAACTTTTAGTATGGCGTTGGAATATTACTGGTTAGGAAGTGAGAGAAGGAGAGTGGAAGTGTGAGTTAATACGCATTTCAGAGGGTCACCCTCAAACCTACCCTTGGGTTACAAGTCTCAAGCACTGCTCAGTGAATCTTTCTAAAACTACGTTTTTCCTTAGTCTAATCTTCACATCAAATATTTATAAGTGATGAAGATTGAATTTTCTTAACAATTCCTTAATTTTTTTTCAAATATTTTTCTTTAAATCTTTTACAGTTATCATTGATGTCGACACAGATGGACTATAAAAAAAATTCAGGATAGTAATGACCGGTATGACTTTAACCCTATTCTACTGTTTTCAACCAGGCATACCCCAGCTGCGCCGCGCTGTCAACACAATATCTTGCTATAATTAAAATATAGGCGAATATCTCGTAGTGTCGTATTTTACGAGTTTTTTACGATTCTGATAAAATGACTTAATCATGCATTACAAATTAGGTCGATATTGAAATGTCAATGAACTAACGTAAATTTTCATATTCAAAAAATGAGAGGCGGTCCGCAGCACAGCGGTATAACGTCTGAAAATAACCGTGACTGTTATGGATTTGATTCCCAATCGGTACAATTAATTATTTTCAATACCGCGCTCTAGTAATAAGACAAATGCGGCGTTGAGTTCCGCTATTAAGCACGCATGTCGCAATCACGATGGTAATTGGTTCAATTTTCACTAACCGTAGGTTTCATAAACTGATTGGTACCTCAATTGGGCTAAGAGTGGACTAGAAAGGATTATGAAACGGTTTCATCAATCCCTACGCAAGGACTGGCAGATTTGGGATGTCTATCCACCACTCACACACTTGAATACTCACGGCACTGCTCCTCGGCCAAAGGGAGTCCATGAAAGACATAGGTTCTTCAGCTGTCCTTATTAACCTACTAGCGGCCCGCTCGCGGTTTCACCCGCGTGAACTATGTTATTATTAATTTCTGTCTCCATGACTACGTCCTAGTGACGTCTATGCAAAATTTGAGACTCCTAGCATTTGTAGTAACGAAGTTTCATACAAACTTTCGACCCCAAAAACAACCCCTTAGAAGTCGAATATTGCAAATTCCCGTCTTAGCGAGCACCTACGTCCTATAAGTAACTCCTATGCAAAATTTGAGATTCCTAGCACATGTAGTTTCTGAGATTTCGTGATGAGTGAGTGACCTTTCGATTTTATATATATAGATAATAAAAGTGTCTATAAATTGGTAAAAAGTAATGTTAGCATAATTTACACAATAGGTGTCGCTGTCATTGCGGGGACGTCATTTCATATTGTTTCCATTACCGATTGTATTGGATGGCGCTAGTATGCTGCGTCTGTTCCGATGGGTTTCCAATAAAAGGACAAGCGACGCGGCACCCAGGCGCTTTACGTTCTCAGATTTTGTCAAGACAAATTGTTGTTAGAATTAGTATTTAAATATTGTAACTACGAGTGTATATATTTTGAAAAGAGCAACTGTTGAGTTTCTTGCCGGTTCTTCTCAGCAGAACTGCCTTCCGAACCGGTGAATTGAATTGTGAAGAACAAGTATAAATAAAGTCATCGTAAAAGCTGGATTTTGTGTCTGATTCGTTGGTTCGTCCAACAGTAATAAATCAAGTGTTTCTTTACATCGACACTTACGAAAAGATAGTGGACGTCGCGGCGCAGCGGTTCATTGTAAATGTGATTGTTGTAGATTTGATTTTTACTCAGTGTAATGAGTTATTTTGAATTTTATAATATATATTCATATAAATCACGGAGCTAACAAACATAAATTTAACTTATTAAAAATGATATTCAAAAATATAACTCAATTTACGAAACAATATTTAAAATAAATCATTCAAATTAAACATACACACCAAAAGAAAGTAAACGAAATAAAAGGAAGTGGCCAAAGAACAAAAAGAATGCGAACTCAGTTCATTCACTCACCTGCAGGGTACCAACTGAGTATTGGGCACGAATTTATGCGAGCACGACGCATCCCGCCTTCAGATATATCGAGTCATTTTGAGAATTGAGTGTTAAATGCACTCTTTTTTCTCTTACTCTCATCTCAATCTGTTGAATGAATGAAGAGTAGGTATATTATCTTTTTCTGATATATGAGATACAGGTGCTAGGAGATGTCATTTTTAACCAATGTTATCGATTTCGAGACATTGGACCTTTATTTTTTTCCCTTTTCTAAAAATCATAGCAATTTCTCTAGCTTTAATTTGTCTATTGATCTACCAATATACTCTTGGTTTCATACATCAAGACTTGGTTACATCAAGGCTATGTTATTACATGCAATGTTTAAATATATTATACTACGCTATGACCTATAAATGAAGAAATGAGGAAAAAAAATTTTACAAAACAAACGGGAAAGCTCGAGAGCTTCAGTGCGTGTGCTGCGTAAACTGTTAAAGCGACTATACAGTTAGAGCCGTATGACTTAAAAAAATAGCAAAACTAAAAACAGCAGAATCATCCTTTTTCTCGCGCATTTTCTATATACGGCGGAACTCAACGCGCCGAAAAGTGTATTTAAAATGTAGTAGGTAAGCTACTTCATATCTCACTTTTCGACACTTTCTTTGTCCTACCGTATTTTGAAAATGAATTTGAACTTATAAACAATGCTTTAAATCGCCTAACATATACACATACTTGTGCATACATGTACGCAATTATTTTTAATATGAAAATATGAACAGAAGTGACTAATGAATTAAGTAATGCCGCCCACGATGCTACACCATAATGTATCACATTATAGTATAGTTCGAAGAAAAAAAAAGGAGAGGACTTTCATTAATATTTTTACAGGAAAAAGATTTATGAAACGCATATAACAAGCTATGCAGAGGGAACCTAGTGTTAAGACACTCCTTTTTCCCTTTTCCCCCCATCGTGCCATTGTGTGTTAAATAGCAGAACCCAGCTCTGAGAATTTCCTTGTTACCACAGCAAAGAAAAGAAGGAATCGAACACCCAACCGTCACACGCTGTGCCACTACGCCACAACATTTATTTATTAATGTAACTCCTCTCAACATTTATTTTTACATTAACCCCATAAATATGAAAATTAACATTCAATACTAAATTACATAATAAATTCCAAAACAATACACAAAATTAAATTTTACCAAAACACTGATATCTCAATCGGTATGGATTATTAAATGAAATTTATGGGGGCGTTAAGTTCTTTGTTTGTTAGTCTTCTTATTTTGTTTTGCCTCGTAAGTGCGTCTTCGGGCGATACAATCGATCGGGGTCGATAATTCAGGAAATTTGCCGTAATTTTTAACTTTGAAGATAAATACGAAACGTTGGATTCTTAAATTGATAAAGCTTATATCTACTATAATTATCATAAAAAAGCAGCTTCATGCTTTTCCCGCACTGCAGGGTTCGTTTCCCACCATCTTGTATTGAAACATTACTTGATGATTTCAGTGGCGGTACTGAACGCCGCGCTTCGTCTACCAGAGCGGATATTTCTTCCAAATGCAGATCGAGTCAAAAACTATCGCACTTATGCACAGTCTACCTGTTCCAAGACAGCCTTAATGGACGGAGTATGTTGCATTTGAGTTTTAATATTATATTATAGGCAGAAGGAACCTGAGACTTCCTCGTTCACATTAAGATACTTCCGTTCCCCATTTCCCACGGAATACTCGAGGTATTGCGGGCTGAGTGGCAGAATTCAACGCCGCTCTTTGCCTCGTTTTACCAAAGCATGAAATGAAAATATAAAATATTTTAATCCCCAGAATAGGAATTGAACTCACACCATGCAGGCTCGCGCGCGTCGCACGCTTGTGCCCCTGCACCACGACTACCACAATGAAGTAGTTTATTTATAAGCTTTTTTTATCACAGTTAATTATATGGTATGCAAATATAAAAAAATACCTATTATTATTGTATCAAGATATTTTAATAAGAGTTTTATAACCAAGAAACACTTTATAAACACCTTTATTTAATATATTCAATTTAAATAAACTATATCCTTGCCTTTTAATGTGCACGGGTGAAACTTGTCGTGTAAGAGTTGGATCTAAATATACTGGATGCCGGATCTATCTGGATAAAAAAATATTTTTATACTAAAACTTAATATAAGCTTATTTAAAAATGAGGCCATCACACTGTCAGTTGTAGCGGGAATTAATTATTTTCATTTCTTCGCTTTAGTAAGGACACAAAAAGTGACGTTGAGTTCCCCTTCCCCCCACTTAACCCGCAATGTCTCGAAAATTGAGCGGGAAATAGGAAACGAAGAGTCTTAAGTAAATTCCCTCTGCCTACCTCGATATTTGAGTAATACGGCATAATTACTGGATTAGATGTATTATAATACGACCTTGCAATTAATAAACGTAGAAAATTAAGTTTCTTTCCTTTGTTACCTAATATATACTTTTAACAACAAATCATTCTTATACTACGTAACTAGGATAAGTGAAAATATCATAGCGGAACCCTAAAAAAGATAATCAAACAAGAATTTCACGGCACCTGTTCACATAAACTTAGTCTTTAAATATCAAATATGATTATTGTGTTTCGAAATTATGGGCTATAAACATATTATTAATATAAAAATAAAGTAGCTTATTCACCTATAATTGAGCTTAACTGTCTTAACAGCTTCAGAGCAGCTAAAAATAACAATATCAATTCCAAATGTTTATAGTTACTAATATAATAAAGGTGCAAGTAATTCTGTTAACGACCCTCTTATAGACAAAATGCTTAACTAATTTTAGTAAAACTTAATTTTTATTGTTTGTTCGTTTATTGTTTTCATTTCCTAACTCTCCTAACAATACAAAAATTAAATATTCATTTATATATTTTCACTTTTTCGCTCTGGGGTCAAGGCGAGGTGATATTGAATTTGTGTTAATGTCAAGTTTCAATCAGTATAGTTACATAACTATGAAAAATGTTAAGCACTTGGAGGCAAAATCCCAAATACAGTTTCGAGCTGTTTTCCAGAACTAGAATTTATGTAAAAATTGTACATAATCAACAATCCATGAACGTGTTTGCAAATGTTGTTCTGCAACTGAAGTTAAAGAAATCACAACATCATGCATATTCCGTGTTATAATGTGATTTATAAATAGTTTCCTGGCGCCGATCGATCGCTGTCAATTTATTATATACATATGCATATGCAATTGAAAATGACACAGCGTGAAGCTAAGTATGTATTTAATTACTTTATAATATTTCCCCATAAACGTATAAAAAAACTAGCGGCCCGCCCGCGGCTTTGCCAGCGTAAACTACGTTATTGTTAATTTTTGTCTCCATGAGTACCTACGTCCTATAAGTGACGTCCATGCAAAATTTGAGACTCAGAGATTTGTAGTAACGAAGTTTCATACAAACTTTCAACCCCAAAAACAACCCCTTAGCAGTCGAATATTAGAAATTTCCATCTTAGCGAGCACTTACGTTCTATAACTAACTCCTATGCAAAATTTGAGATTCCTAGCACATGTAGTTTCTAAGATTTCGTGATGAGTGAGCGACCTTTCGATTTTATATATATAGATCAATGCTAGAACAACAGATATAATTCATGAACGCCCAACGCTATATATTATCTTCAAGTCTCGCTATTTATATTTGAAACTTCATTAAAACTGTCACAGGAATCCACACAAAGCGGTGCCATTAGAAAGAGTTGTGTACATGAAAACTTCACCGGCTTGTCGTTTATGGTGGCTCCACCATCGCGACAGAAATACAACACTCAACACGAGTACTACTATAGACTTAACAATCGACTAGTACGATTTATTGATTATTATTTTAAAAAAATAAAAAATAAAACTATTTATTTAAAATCACACTTTTCATATAATTAATATATGAATTGCATTTTATGTATTTTTTAATAAATTTTTAAAGAATCTAATTAGACAATCAAGTCAAAAATGCAACGGCTTATATTGACCCATTCAAAGAAAAAAAATATATAAAAATCACGAAACTATATTGCTTTTCAACCAAAAACAAAGACAAAAATCCACATATTTTTTCCTTAACTCTAATTGCAAGGGCTAAAATATTCCTAATAGGGGGATAAAATATTCCTTTTAGAGTATTTAACAAAAAATCTTTATAAAATATAAACTAAAGTGAACTTACCACAAGTAAGCTGATTTTTATATATATATTTTTTATTTTTTAGACATTATAAATTATATAAAATGATCGTTGGATATTCTTTCAAGAATAAATAAAATTACTATCTATATAATCCCTGGTAGTTTTCTAATTTATCATCTTAATTACCGTAATGCCATTTCTATCCCACAGATACCTATATTACTGCAATCGTATTTTGACACAATTCTTCGCTAGCAACACAAAGTAACACTTTATAGTACTCACATTTTTTATTTTCAACTTTATTTTCTAGGTAATAGGTGTCATAATATTTCGTCGAAATCGCGTTGCTAGTGACAAGTGGTAGAATTTCAGTAATGCATTTACAGACAGGGCTCAAAATTCTCGTATCTGTTTTTAATGCTTGTTGCATAGTGTTAGGGTGTCAATGTTTGGCTAAAACTAAATTATCTCGATTAAAAATAATTATGGTTTATTTTATGTAGAGACAATTAAGGAGTATGTACCCATTTATGGTATACTAGCGGACGCGCGCAGCTTCGCGTGCTTATTTGCACCCTTAGGGATGAATTCTAATAAACTATGAAACACGTATCCAATTGAATATTTTTAAGAGTCTGAATTTAAAATTTAATAAAAATTGATGTCGATTTAAAGATTTTTTCATATAAACTTTCAACCCCTTATTTGCACCCTTAGGGGGAGAATTCTATAAAACCATGAAACATGTATTCAGTTAAATACTTTTAAGAGTCTGAATTTTAAATTTTATAAAAATTGGAGCCGATTTAAAAACATTTCTATACAAACTTTCAACCCCTTATTTGCACCCTTAGGGGGTGAATTCTAAAAAACCATGAAACACGTGTTCAATTAAATATTTTTAAGAATCTGAATTTCAAATTTTATAAAAATCAGTGCCGATTTAAAAAAAATTTTATACAAACTTGCAACCCCTATTTCAACCCTTTAGAGTTAAAATTTTTCAAAATCCCTTCTTAGTGGATGTCCAGATTACAAAAGTAAATACCTGTCCAAATTTGAAGTTTCTACCATCAGCGGTTACAGCTGTGCGTGCGTCTTACCTCAGTCAGTGAGGACAAGTCCTTTTATATATATAGATATGTATGTGTGTATCCCTTAATTTAGTTTTAGTATATTTTTATATAATTTTGATACGCGCTTATTTATTTGCAAAGCTATGTTTGTATAAATTACCATTTCACGATTGTTCACAACCACTTTACATTGCATGCAGTGTTTATCTTTAAGTGGCAGTACATTAATTGTTTTTAGTTTTTAAGTTAGATTTACTGAAATGTAATAATGTATGTATATTTATATATATGTATTTTATATAAATATATATAAATATTCCTAAATATATTAGAGTTATATTATATTTTATATTAGAGTTAGTTTAGAGTTAGTTTTCTCAATATACCTCGAGTACATTGCTCATCACAACATTCTTGTCACCCTACACATTTGAAACTGAAGTCTCATAATTTGCCGTCGATGAGCCGCGAACCTCTATCCACGCCCCATCTCACTCATTTAACCCACAAAATGTTCAATTTCTAAAAATATATCGTTAAATATATATTTTATAGAAATTTCAGTAAACAAAGAATTAGAAGGAACATTAAAGCTGCTGTTACGATGGTAAAATAGAGATTTACTTTATTAATTTACAAATTTTACTAAAAAACACATTGAAGTGACATATGTGATTGGTAAAGCATGACATGGAAAAAACCTTATATTGGTTTAGGGTTCTTATTTTCTCGATCTCATTGATTTTCTCATCTGATGTCTACTTCTTCTAGTCTTACTTGAAACAGTGAGTTACTTTAGAAAATCAATAGGAAAATTACTGTGAATCTAACATTATTTACCCCACGAATAGGTGAATTCGTAAAAGTGTCACCAGTGTTTCACAAGTGTGATGCTTCCGTGGATTCTCCGCATCACACCCTGGTCGAATGCTTCACTTGGGCCCTACAACGTCTTGCCTTCATTGGTGTAGTGTAGGGACCTCTCACTATCTGTATCTGGGTGCCATGTTTAATAGTAAGATGGAACTACTCTACAATGATGTTCATCTACGAATTGAAATGTATAAAGCAACCGTCAGGCAATTTATTATAATAAATAAATTGTAATAATTGTAACCTTATTTTACTTACCATATTTATTACGTAATTATTATCAAAATTTACGATTATTATTTAGCTCTTATATGTCAACGTCATCGTCTAATAAACGACACGTTTTGGGGCTTGGTTCGAGAAAAAAATAGCTTAAAACTTCATATATTTTCAATAATTTATCGTCAATTTGTATAACGAAACTATGTCATTAGTTAAGTCATACAATTTTCGTCGTAATCTTGTTATATGACTTTCAACCCTATGTTTTAAAAAACAAAGTTGATTTTACCCTTCCAGTGAAGATCAAAGACAGTCATTTATTATGACTAGTTAAAAATAATATGGATTTTGCGGAGAAAAAATGGGACCTATTTGTAGATTATTATTGTATTTATGACGTTTCTCAGAAGCTATTCTTGTAAACTATTTTAATGTTCCTAAATTATGATTTATATTTGAAATATTAAAAAGATAATTATTATTTCATTTACTAATGTACAAGATGCAATACATAAATTCAAGAAAATGATTTTGTTTTAAAGTAGAAATACGTTTTTTTAGCTTCATGATTCATCCCGCGTAGCACGGTGGTTCTCAACTTTCCGCTTATATTCGAATCGTTGCGTTTCTTATCTATATTGACGGACTCTAACGTCCTGCTGTATCTTGCCAGAGAAGGAAAATATTTTTCTCCCTCGAGTGGGAATTGCATTCGCAAAAATTGCTTTTAAAATCAAATATAAGTTTTGTTTATATTGTGGTAGTAATGTATTCGAAAGTACAAGTCTACGCTACGGACCACTATATACTATATACCGTATAAACATCAACATTAAGTACTTACGTAATATCCTCTCTTTCATTTCACCTCCTGCAGACCTGAAAATATTAAGAAAGTAAATATTAGCTAAAAATAATGTTTCAATATGAAGAAAAAATGTTAAAATAAAGTTAAATTTGCAAAAGAATTTTTATATTTTCACGTCTGATCGCTCTCTTAGCGATAAGGCCGCCAATTGTACTGTTCTATGTTTTAAATACATGTATATGTGTCTTTTCTATAGTACAATAAAGAGTATTTTGTTTTGTTTTTGTTGTATTACGCATATAGCAGGTTAGAAAGACAATCCGTTCCCCATTTTGCACCCTATTTCGAGACATTGCGTCTAGTTACCGAAGCTAGGGAATAGAAATGATTATCAATTAATTATAGACATCTGACGGGTGTCATAAAAAAGGAACCCTATATTTAAAGAGAATAAAATTATGTAAAGATAAATATAATTTTTTTTTAGCGTGATTCCGTATCCCGCATAAAGCAAGATAGGCAAAGGCAATCTAGTGTTAAAATATTCCGTTGCTCATTTCCGTGGAATTTTAGAGGCTTTTCGTGTTGATTGGCAGGACCCAACGCCGCGCGTTAATTTAATCAATGGTCCAATTTCATTTTAAATTCAAGCCACTACTTAATATATAAATCTTGTGGCATCTATATAAAAATCTAATAACAATATATTCGTCAGTCGCCGTGCGTCCGCTATAAGCATAAAGTAAATCGGCGTCGCGAGTCTAGACTATGGACGGGTGTCGACGCAGTGATTGAACACTGTGTGTGTTTGCATTATTTAAAATGTATGGAAATTCTATTTTATTAGTATAATTTGAATTTTACACAATGGCACAGCGTTTGATTGCAAACGCGACGGTTGTCGCTTCGATTCTCATTTGGTGGAATAAATTATTTTTATTTTCTTGTTTTGGTTAGAAGGAGATGCTCGGTGTTTAGTTCCACCATTCCATTTTTCGTTAAGTGGGAATTAGAGTGTAGGCAAAGGAAACCTAATATTAAGACACTCCATTCCTCAACTACCTCCTAATTTTCGAGACATTGTGTATTATTGGGGCGAAGTAGTGAATATAAATGATTCCTAAGTGTGGGAATCGAACCCGTAAACATCTCGTTTTACAGTAAGACCGCCGCGTCAGACCACCCCTTATGCATTATATTTTTAATCTCTATTTACAATATAAAGTTGCTCCTTAAAAGCACTAAAAATAAGTTCACATACTGTGCAGGAATCCGGAAATGCCCACTTACAAGTATAATTCACACGTATCAAGTTACTGCAACTGAAAGGACGAAGCATACGAATTTACACTCTTAACGGAACAAAAATATATTAAGTTTAAAATATTTCTTGGCTTTTCATACAGTCTGTACGTATCGTGCAATGTCATATTAGACAGTGGCGCCACCATTAGAGAGCAAACTTTTCTTTGCTGCCTAAAAACTTACAATAATTGCTATTACAATAAAAATACAGTTCAAATTCGTTTAACATAGTATATTATAAGACAGATATTTGTTCTGGCATCCGCGTTCAGACTGTCTTTAACCTGTCACAATATTGGCTCATTTCATCGGCGGTATTCATACAAATTACGATTTAACACTTTAAATGTTGCCTTTCCTTTTTCCATTTGTCATTCCTACCTGTCCGACAGCGGGATGGAGCGAGTTAAACGTCCCTAGCGAATGGAGTACGTGTTTCGATAAATAAATATCGATTTGTAATCGATATGTAACGAATACGCGTGCGAAATCGATTTGAGAACGTAATGCTTCTATTCAAAGTTAAATGGATGTGTTTATCGATTTACATTTATTTTATGATGATTGTCATTTATTTTGAGCAATTTAAAATTTAAATAAAAAATATATTATTAGGCAAAGCTTAGTATACAGTAGATAGTTGGGGTCAGTCGTGGCGCAGAGACAAACGCGACAGGTTATAGGTTCAATCCCCACTCGAGGAAATAAAATATTTAATTTTTTTTTCTTTGCTCTGATGTCGAGGCAAAGCGCAGCGTTCCGCCAACATCCTTCACGCTGTATCCTGCACACAGTAAGGTAGGCAGAGGGAACCTAGTGTTAAGACACTCCGTTCTTCACTTTCTGCCGAATTCTGAAGGCATTGCGTGTTGCGTGGCAGTACTCAATGCTGCGCTTTGCCTCGACACCAGAGCGAAGAAATGGAAATATAAACGTAAATAAATATTTTACTTCCTCGAATGGGGATCGAACTCATAACCTTCTCTTGTGCCGCTGCCTCCCGCTGTCACAGCGGCCTCATTTACCATTACCACTATAATATTAACTTCCATACCTACCTATTTTCCACTAACATTCCAATGTTTACTCAATAACATAAATAAAACGATTAGCCAAGTTAGATCTCGTTCCAATTTACAGTTCACAATAATTTATAATTTAATCTACTTGACAAGTATGTAAATGATAAACTTTACTACCGATATGTTAAGGGATTATCCTTTCACCGCGACGTTTAACAAACCTAACAATATTGTATGGAACATATCGTATAATAATATACCACGTTTATGCACTAGGTAACCCGTAGTACCTCGAATAATTAAGTGGCTCTGGAAAGAAAAGGTATAGCAATAAAAATAATATCCCCTGACAAGACAAAACGCAGCGTTGAATTCCGCCATTTAGGACACAATGTCTTAAATTCGGCGGACATTTAATAAATAACAGCTTCACGCTGTAACCCTCAAACAGCATATAGGCAAAGGGAACCTAGTGTTAGGACACCCAGTTCCCCTCTTTCGGGTATTTTTACGTTGAGTGACGAAACCAAGCTTTTGCCTTGGCACCTGAGCGAAGCAATAAAAATAATAAGATACAATAATTCATTCCCACTAATGGGGATCAAACCCACGACTGTTGCGTTACAGACACACCCTTGTGCCCCTGGGCCACGACGGTTTCAAATAACATTCAAAATCAACTTCAACAAAAAAACCATACATTTTATGTATTGATTCTAAACTCTTAATCAGTTTCAACTCACTTCTCTCATGTCTTTGTGTTTGTATTGCACTTACGGTAGTGTTGTAACTCTATAATCGCATTATCTCAGTAAATATGTTTTTATAGTTTGAAAATCAGTAAAAAGTTTGTTTCTTTTATTTAGCCTACGCATCTATAAAGGTAGGTACATTGTAATAAAATAGTTTTCAAATCGTATTTTTGAGTATAATCGAATAAATAAATGCAATTATATTTTTATTTTAATTTAACTGAATAATCTAATTATGTATCACTTAGTTAGTTTTTCCTTTAATTTCATCTGATCATGATAACAACTTATTTATTGTTTTAAATTGGAGACAAATGAAATTATATGAAACTAGCGACCCACCCGCGGCTTCGCCTGCGTAAGCTACGTTATTAATAATTTCTGTTTAAAATTTGAGACCTAGCATTTGTAGTAACGAAGATTCATACAAACTTTCAACCCCAAAAACAACCCCTTACGAGTCGAATATTGCAAATTCCCGTCTTAGCGAGCACTTACGTCCTATAAGTAACTCCTATGCAAAATTTGAGATTCCTAGCACATGTAGTTTCTGAGATTTCGTGATGAGTGAGTGACCTTTCGATTTTATATATATAGATATACAATGTTCATATAAAAACGATGACATAAATCCCTACCACAAGCCCAAAACTTCTCATCCCATCGTATGCATCACTCAAATAATTCATTGAATAAAACGAGGTTTACTGCGAAATATAATAAACAAAAACGTCAGAAACACACAAACGAACGGACACTAAAACGTCTTCCCTATATAGAATTCTTTTGATCTGCATCTGACACGACCGTACACAAGGGCCAACAAGTGTTAGAATTTCGCGGTGCTTACGCAACAGTGAAAGTAGAAGTAAATACCGGGATAAGTTTAGATTTAATATGTTTAGTGCATGAGGAAGCGTGGTATTGCGAATATAAATATTATGAACAAACACTCTTTTGGGATTGCTTCTTGTAACTCAATTTTTAGGCCCAATTACTTTTAAATGGTCGTTAAATTGAATTTGTTTTCTTTGATCTTTTAAATTGGTTATGCATATTTAAACTGTATAACAGAAATAGTATGGTAGAGTAAATTGCTTCACGGAATTGACTGCTACTGTATCCTAAACTGTGTTTACTAAAAAAAGACAGCAGGGTAGATAGAGGTAACCTAATTTTAAGACATTCCCTACGACTTCATTTTCGAGACATTTCGTGTTGGGTGGCGAGATAACAAGATATCACTTGCACTTGAAGTTGAATGAAATTGAATTACTAGACAATCAGCCAAGAGCAAAGCTTATACTTCTTTTAAACATTAAAATTAAAATAACAAATCGAAATAGCAACGATACAATTATCAGAAAACATGATTAAAGCTTACAACAAACCATTCAAACTAAGTTAAAGCGATATATGATTCCTATTTACATTAACCACAAATAGGCTAGACAATACGGAAAATTAATATTTTCCACCACATCTACCAGCAATTTCGATCTCTAAGAAAACAAGAATAAAGCATATAATACCAATAACAAAATATTAAAAGCAGGATTGGCAGAGAGCTGCTAAATCGTATAAAAACAGTGCACGGTGCATTAACCACTGACGCCCAAATACGTACATAGATTTACTTTATCGAAAATAGACTCGCGCTGTTGTAAATAAATGTCGACGGAGAGCTCGTGATTGATATATGGATGGATCCGGCAAGTCGGAGTCTCAGAGATCAAATGGTATAGATATGACGGGACTGGTATTCAAATTCAATGGGGCACTGTTGGTTGCAAATGGTGGTGGGTTATTTAGGATCTTAGCTGTTTAGAGTGTATCTATTGCGATGTGTTTAGAGAGGTTTATAATACATTAGTTGTAATAGTAAATAATAGTTTATTTATGTAATCACCTTCAAATTGCCATTTCTCAAGAATTCGGCAGGAAGTGGGGAATGGAAGTGTCTTAATGTGGAACGGAGTGTTTTAACACTAGGTACGAAGATTCGCCTGCTTACCTTGTTATGTGGAAAATACAGTGTAAAGCTAAAAGAAATAAAAAAACATACCAATCACCAGTAAATTATAGCTCTATAAGCGCTATAGTAAATATTGCATGTAATGAGAAAGACGGATAGAAGTGAGGTATTAAAAAACAACAAGATTGCAAGAAAACTCCACACAGAATTTCTCTATACGGATAACGGAGACAGAGTGTCTAGTCACTAGGTTTTTACCTTCCATAGTATTCAGGAAAGAGAATGAAGCTAAAAACAATATTTTAGTGTCATGTCTGTACAATATTGTGTTCTTCTCTGAAGGTTCAGGAGTTCGAAGAAAGCAACAACTCGCTGCCACTGTTCTATCGAATTTGGTTAATATTGACATTATATTTATTGATTTTCTTTGTATTTGTAAAATGTCTGCTTAATAACAATACCGTAATGCTCCATTATAAGTCGGTATTTAAAGTATTTCTACTCTCTTGCAGGATAGGAAAGGAAACACTTCTTCACATCTTAATCTAAAACATATTTTTTTAGCTTCATGTTAATCAATTTTATAGATATTGCTGCCAGATCGAGGAAATGAAAATACATATTTTATTATCCCGAGTGGAAGCGAAGCTTCAACCGTCGAGCTTACAGCCAGAGACACGACCTCAATATAAAATAGTTAAATATTGTTAAGCCTTTATAGCGTTAATGAAGTATCTATTCGTCCTAATTACTGTATTAGAATAAATATTTGAAAAAATAATGTTAAAATATTTATTGCCATTGTATCAGAATACTTGCTTTAATAGTTTTCCACAAATTTCTAAAGCGAGCTTCTTTTTTGTACTGTACTCGCAAAATTGTCTGTTTAGTCTATCTATTGTAATCGTAAGGATATATTGATAGAACACTACATAGTTAATTTTTGATTAAAGGGAAATTGGGTGCGGAATGTATGTCTAGATTTTAATAGCTTACAAAGCACGGGAAACACCTTAAAAAGTCTTGCTAATCAATTTAATTTGTTAAAAATTATTGCTTTTATTTTTTTTATATAACAAAAACTGCAAGGCATAAAGGCATCGTTGTGAAGGTATTTATGAAGTATTTGACTAACACGATGCACGCTTTGTAAGGAATCTACATATATGAGTAAATCGACTAAAAATTTAAAAGAAATTCCTAAAAACGTAGCATTATAGTAGATAAATACTTCAAATTACAAAGAAATGCGCACTGTAATGGTAAAAATGGCACTTATGTTGTCATAAAACCTAATTACTTTTACGCCAAGTCGGCAGTGAGATGGAAAGTTTCACATACGTTCACTTGTAATAAAAATATCCATAAATCTAACTAAGAAAATATTATATTTTATAGGCACTGTAAACCTTCGTAATTATGTCGACGTCTTGTTGTAAAGAGAGCTAAGCCACATATTGTAGGTCTGGAGAAAATGAAAGTGGAATGATAAAACAAAAGTATATAGCTTCGACTGAGGCTATTGTCTGCGCAAGGGTACAAACGTGCGAATGTAGACGCGATGCTTGTGAGTTCGATATCAATTCAGAGGAAGAAAATGTTTAATACATATTTTCATTGCGTAATTTTCAATTTTCGTCGTTTTCATTTCGAAAGTGTGTTGCCCATTCTTGAGATACTGTCACTCACGCTTTTTTTAATTACCATCAAAGTAATTAAAACCATACATTTACTCCCCGAGAGGAAATCGAACCCACACCCTAACAACACCACGGTAGCCTTACATACAAAGTGTTGCTTCAACAAAAATCTTGTTAAAATTAATCTAATGGCATATAAATTCAAAATTATAAAAATTATTTTTTAAATATTAATACATATTTGAAGATTTAAAAAAAACCCAAAAAAAACATTGCACAGTAATAAAATAGTTTATTTATCATCAAAAATTCACACAGTCTAGACCGCGGTCGCGGAATGAAATACGACTTTCAATTTCTCATTCTGAAAGAGTTGTTGACTAAGCTTTAAACATGATATAAACATTTTGGGAGCAAGCCAGCGGGTCTGCTGGGTCCTGGATCTGGCCGGTAATATAGAAAATATATTTTGTTTCGTTTGTTTGTTATACGTAAAAGATATGTTTGTTTCTGTTTTTATTTTATATGGTCCCTATTCCCAAGTGCGTCCTACGAAAAATATATAAATACGATTTACAACATACCCATTATATCTCAAAAACTACTGAACCAATATTAATATATCTTGGCTATTAGTTTAACTTAGCCTTAGTTGAAATACACCACATTTAAAACAAGAAGTATTAGACATTTTGATATAACTTGGTTCCTAAGAAATTTGTCCACAAACAATCTTACGAAATTTACCATACGTGTTTCAATGCCCAAATAGATCATCATATCAAAATGTTATTCAATTCCAAAAATATCACACATAATATGTATGTATTCATACATGTCATAACCTCCTCCTTTTAATGTTGGTAAAAAATATGCATTGGTCTCAGAAAAAAATCTATTTATCGAGAAGAGAGTAATATACAGATGATAAATTGCCTCTATCAAATATTATGTGACGTGTTGTCACACCTGAAGACACGAAGTTTTCCAGCGCAGTGCGACCGGGACTTGGCAAGTGACTGCCACATTTATCATTTTTATTAGTTTTTCATATTATTTATTTGAGTTAAATGCGAATGTTTTCGTAATTTAGGGCCAGTAAGACTGACAGGGGGAAAATTAGGAAATAAATCACAAAGTACTATAAACCCGTCATACCCGCATATAGCATGATAAACAGAGGAAACCAAGTGTGAAGAGACTATCCTCCGCTTTCCTACGCGGAACTTAAGAGCTTTTTAAGAGGCGCGGGTCAAGTCACGTTTAATTATTATACATTTTCTAAAAATATGTTGCTATGAATAGTATTTTGAAATTTTATTCATTTCCTAAAATGGGGGATCTCTTAAATGAGATCCTTAATGGTTAGCTCAGCTCCTGATGGAAACCGGGCTTCAGAATGAATATTTGTATAAAAATAAAACAGTCGTCCAGACTCCAGGTGACACTGCCCGGGTGTGGTCTGAACGAGACAGTTTATTGCATCATTACGTCTGTTGTGTATCGTTTGCTGGCAACCAAATATTTGTGCTAAAACATTTTCTAAATAAATCTATTTTTTTAGGTTCAGCTTAGAAAATATTTTTATAACAAAGTTAAAAGCGGTTAAAAACGTATGTATGGCTGAGTGGTCAAAGCGTTTGTTCAGATAGAGGCGCAAGTTTGAATTTTACATCGTTAATTTTAATAATACATTTTTAAATAAAATAAATTGTTTACTATCCTTAGCGTGGAATATTAATTAGAAAATAAAAAAAGGTTTTAATAAAAAGCATATAAATTGTTACCAACAAAAACTGTCAAGCTTAGTTAGTGATGATGAGCATAATTATCTCGTAAAATGAAGAACCAGTAATAAAATCTAGATTCAATACTTTTTTTACGATTGTTTTTACTTTCACATAAGTGACTCTTCGCGTGTTTATAGTCAATAAATTATTTTTTTCCAACTGTTTACAAAATGTTTGCCACTCAACATTTATGTCGAAATGTAATCAAATGACACTAAAACTGTATTGAACAGTGTTGTATCACGTCTTCTTTTTATTATTTCTTGCATTTTTACGGTTAAGCAAATATTATGTGGCATTAACAATTTTAAATTATTATTTTTTTATTCCTAGCAGGGCAGCAGCATTGCATAGGCCTCTGCATAGCTATAAAAATATGTCTTCACAAACTGTCTGAATGGCAGACACCGCACCAACTAAGCGTTTACAAGTCAATGAAAGCAATAAGAGAGGATTTTAAGATTTTTACTTAACACGTGTGAAATTGTTCTGATAATTCTTCTAAATAAGCTAAAATAGTCTCAAACCCAAAAGTTTCTATTTTTTTGTTTTCGTATATTTGTTTTAATATTTTACCTGCGCCTGCGCATACAACCCTTTTCATTAGATGAACCGTGTCTCCTTTTGTTTTAGGACTTCTTGGCACGTCGCAAAAAAAATACGTTTTATTGTTTCTAGTCCAGAACAAGAGCTAGAGATTTTACACGAACTATTTCATGCTACTTATAAGCCAAGTACATGCGTGAAATTTGGGACATTTGTGAAAAACCGTTCAGCTTACAATATACATGAAATTTTATTAGTTTAACTCAACTGTTTAGCTGAGAGTAAATAATGACTTTGCAAAGTTCTGTGTAAAATAATAAATATTATTTCTTAAATTTTTGAGTTAGCTCACTTGCATTATGGAGTGCGATATGTATTTTTTTAACAATTTATAGTGTTTCATTTTTATGCGTTCACTGGAACAATAGTAGCAAATTAGTGCGAAGTCAGTTAAAGTAATTTAATTCTTTGTTGCCGCAGCTTTTACGACTTGGAAGGAATCAACTTTCAAAGTTCAAGTGTAGACCTACGAAAGAATTTTTAAAATATTTATTAGTAGCAATTTAAGAAAAGTACACGTACACAAACATCTGATTGGCCGTGATAGTTATGGGTTCGAATTCGATTTAGGAATGTAACTAAATATTTCCTTTCCTCGAGAGGGGATCGAACCCACAAACGTCGCGTTACAGTCACACCCCTGCGCCGCTGCGCCACGTCGGCCTTATCCTAAACATTTTCATTATTTCATCCCAAATATTCCACAAAAATTTGACACTTACTACTACTTATTTTCACATCTTTTGGGGTAAGAAATGAAGCGATTTAAGCAGTTTGAGGTATACCGTTTATTGTTCGAATGAATTGACCTCAACGCTAGCACTGAGGTAATTAAGGTACTAGCCCGCGAGCTCACAATTTTATAGCAGGTATATAAAAATTTTGAAGCAAAAATTTGCAGAACTTTTGTTGAATATTTTTTGGATTTTACTTAAAAGCTACGAGCCAAATGTCTGGAATATAGCAGGGTAGGTAGATGGAACATGGATACATCATGGTAAGACTTGAATGAAATAGAATATAAATTTATTTATTAACCATAAATTAAAATACATATTTTTTATAGTAATAAGTACGTAAATAATACTTAGAAACATAAAAGCTATCATACATACATATTCCGTGACAAAAGCCCATAAAGACTATGAACCATTAAATCTTCTACATATCAACTTTCACCCATTTATTTATGCAAATACGTTCTCTATACTGTGTTAATACTATAAATTTACCCACTGCGTTACTTGTGTTACACCTAAATAAATCAATTGTAACCTAGTTCACGACTAAAGGTGCCATTAGTTATCTTAATTTCACTTTTAACTTTTATAGGTAAGACCTTTGAATATGCAAGTGTTTTTAATTTTATATGGATTTTTTAATGTATCTATATATAGTTTCTTTTAGTTTAACCTTGTATTCCGCATATTGCTGAAAGCTAAAAAACTTATGTGGTAGGCAGAGACATCCTAATCTTTACAACATTCCGTTTCTTATTTTCTCAATTTTTGAGATTTGAGTATTGGGTGATGAAACTCAACGTTGCGTTTTATCTTTTTATAAAAGCGACGAAGTGAAAATAATTCTGCCCACCGAACCTACAACAAATTAACAAAAAAACTTAAAAATAATAGAAAAATATTTAATTGATCTACAGAATATATTTTTATTAAATTAGTGAATCAATTTTACATTTTTAAATATAAATTATTATAAAAAAGATACATTTAAAAATATAAAAAAATAATAAAAAATAATTGATCTAATTATTAGACAGTATAAATGTTGATATTTTTATATTTCAGTGACAAAAAGCGCTCTCAATTGAACACTGAGTGGAATACCTATTTCTTTAAATTTCAAAAGAATATTAAAGATTTCTGTATCTCAAAATCGGAATGAACACATTAAATATTTTTAGTGCGGCGTTGTGTTCCGTCACTCAACACACAATGCCTCGAATTCGGGCGGCTTCTCATATAGCAGGGTAACACGTTCACCAAGTCATACTCCTAAATCTCTATCTCTACAGTATAACATAGAAAACAAATTTAACATATTCATAAAATTTCTAGTAATACCTACAGAAATACAAGCATCATTCATAAAACATAAACTTTAACTGTCCACTTGTCAGTCTCATTAAGTACTCCACCATGCAAACGGCCTCCGAGCCGTGTCTTAACAGCGCACTAACAAGTAGAACCACAGATTCATTATAACTAGTATACACTGATTAAGACTTCTCGTACAAATTTTTTAGTCTTGCTAGTTAATGAGAAATTACTGAATGGTTAGGTGGAAATTATTGGAATTAAGCTAAATACATATACATGGAGCTTTTAATTAATAATTAGGTAATAATGTAAATAAAGAATATTATTTTTTTCGTAGGCAGAGGGAATCTAGAGTCAAGACACTCCGTTGCACATTTTCCATTTAACTCAACGCTGCGCTTTGCCTCGAAATCAGAGCGAATAAATGAAAATATTAAATATTTCATTTCCTCGCAAATCAAATCTACAACCTGTCATATTTGTCAGTCATCTCCTTGTACCCTTACGCCAACACTGGTTTCGTCAGGTTTAATAAAAAAATGTTGGTGTCAGGTCTTACAGGAAACACGAGCTCGGAAGACAGTTTTCCTGAGAAAAATTTGCGAGAAATTGAATATTTGGCCTTTTGCTTCTAAACTAAAGTATTTAACTATAGGAATATATTCCGGCCTTTAGTCCGCGGATGCCATACATATCGCAGGCTGCCAGTATTTGTGTTTTCTTTCATCGCATTTTTTACAGTTCATAAATCTTAATTGACGTTATTTACTGCGGGAAGTGTAAATGGCGTTGGAGTAAAAACCTTTAATAAAGTTCTAATTCCCAACTTCAAGGCTGTTATGTGCAATGTACACCAATGGCTGTATATTAAACTAAATACAGTTATACGGATATATGAAAGAAATTTAGTTAAACATTTTTAGACGTATAAATTTAAAGAGAACAAAAGTTTTGATTGTAATATCAGCTTCACGATGTATCCTGCAGCAGGATAGGCTAAAGGAACCTAGTGTTGAGATACTCCGTTCGCCGTCACTGTAATATGAAATATTAAATTATAGCAAAAAACTCGCTCATGGAGAATCAGTAATATTTTTATTTTTAGGTCAATGGAAAGTACAGCTTATAAATGTTGCTAAAAACTTAAGTTTTCGGACGCATGCACTCATTTTGTATAAAAGGAACTACAAATATAAGCTTAATGATTTTTTTTCTATAATTCATAGAAATTAATTCATAGTAAAAGAAATTCCTATAAATTTATAATTTTTGGATTTCCTCGTTTTTTTTTATATTTCAAGTTTTCACTTCGGGCCAAATTTCATAGGTTTTAATAACGTGGCAAATTTCATACACAATTCGTAAAAACGTTGCAAAATGCTAGTGCATTAATTACATTGATATAGAAGCCTGATTTTTTGTGTGTTCTGAGATATTGTAGAATGAATATTAATTTCAGCTTGATAGGATAAATGGTCTTGACAGACGCCACTTGAACAAAGTGATAATGAAAGTCCAGATTTTCTTTTTGTGATAAGGGACCTTAAAAATATGCATCAAAAACATCCCTTTAATTCTCTTTCCCTTTTAAGCATAACAACGCATTCTAACTAAAACGGCGAGACAAAGTATATGGCAACCACGTCATATACTCAATTACATTTTTATTTTTATTTCTACATTGTATACAAAGAATTACTTCATAAATTAGCAACATATTATTTAAATTACACAATAATAAAACATTTATTCATATCCAACACCTGCTTCTTAAAACTAATAAAAGTGAAATATATTATCAAATTACATTATTCAGTACGGATATAATGTATGTATGTTTATTTAATAATAACCATTAAACAAGCAAAGTCTTGTCAGATTTATATTATAGAGTTGTTACTAAGCATTTGAATAAGTTAGAAATTATAATATTTTAAGTTTTATGTAAGTCACGTAGAACTATTCTTGAGGCATCGTTCATATTTATGAAAGAATGTTTTAAAGAAAAATAATATAATTAGGCATATAATATTATAATCGTTGAATTGTTCGAGATAAAAAGCGTTATCAAATAATTCTTATATCTCTAAAAATATAAAAAATATTCAACACACTATGCTTCCAGAATTTAGCGGAAATTAGAGAGCGGAGTGTCTTATCACTACCTTCCCTCTGTCTATCCTACCATATGCGAGATACCGCGTGAATGCCGAATTTGTGCCAGTAGCTGTACTGTATTATACTGAATTTAAAAAATTTCTGAAGCGAAATTTGAGCCGATGACCACTTTTTAACATATCTATTCTCTTAGCTTTCTCAAAAACTTCCGAGCTTAAGATATAGACACGATTATTACAACGCTTGTATAATTTTTTGATATCGGATATTGAGAAATCATTAATGAAATTAACACACTGATACAAACATACATACATACATACATACGTTTTTCGATAAAAAAAGTAATAAACATAAATACTCCAATTAAATTGAGATTACGATATTTTTTATGTATCTAGCTTTATCTTATATGACATTACTTAAATTTCTTAACGAATTAATAGAAAATAAATTATTTATCTATGAAATCATTGTATCTAATAGGTTGAGGCCTTCGTAACGCAGCGGCACAACGCTTGACTGTAAACGTGATGGTTGAGGGTTCGATTTCTACTCGAGAGGTGAAATATTTCAAAAACTTAACTGTAAAACATTAAAATTTTCACAACATAATATACATACACAGCAGTAAAATAAATTTAATTGCAATTAAGCACTAAATGACGTCTCTAAGTGAAGTAGTTAATCATTCCAGTTATCTGAGCCCACGTGGACAGCACGGTAAGCTATCTCCACCAATAAATGTTCCTTTCAACTAAATAGCGGTATCTACGGATGTATCAACTTGGCAACTTAACTTTAACTTTGGGCGACGCTATCTTTAAACGACGGCGTGGATTTATAGTGCCGGTTCGATTATTCTAACAATTAAGTAATAGATAGCTGGTAGAGATGGCTATTATTATTATTTTATCTTTTGTAGTGTTGTGCAATTAGATTGGGATTATTGGATTGTTATAGTGGTTGTAAGTTCGATTTTGGAAAAGTTTTTGTTATTGTTATAGAAGTATTCTATTAAAAGGTGATATGTTAGAACGTTTTGCTGTCATGTTAATATAATTTACACATAGCAGCATAGGCAGAAGGATATTATTCTAGATAGGCTAGTATTTTAGTATTAAAACACTCCGTTCTTATTAAGACTCACAACTGTTTTCCACTTCTCGCTGTATTCTGGAGGCATTTTTTTACTACGATTTAGGATATACGCATAATATTTTAAAATTATATCTTCCCTTTTATCTGCATAAGCCTTGTCTTCCAGTAATACTATCCATACCTATATTATAAATTCGAAAGTAACTCTGTCTGTCTGTCTGTCTGTCTGTCTGTATTTTACGCAATCAGGGCCAAACCGCTAATTTAATTGTGATAAAATACTCATATAGATATACTTGACGGTCTCGGGATGAACATAGGATACTTTTTTTTCTCATATTTGTAATATTTTCGACATATACCAATATAATAAAATACTTATTAATTTGACATGCAATTTATTCCGCCATGTTAATAACAACCGTCGTTGCTAAGCAACGATTTGCAAAGTTTGTTGTTAGAAAACGTCACCCAAAATGAGCTTGCTTAACGCATCTCTCTATTGAAAACTGAAAATAATTTAATAAATATATTTAATAAATATTCGTATAGTTCAAGCGGGCGGTCCACTAGTATAATATATATAAAAGATGCACTACCAGTGTCTGAATCATTCCTACTATCACAATCTACAAATCAGATTAATGCTATAATAAAACAAGATTTAGTCAACTATTCTATTATAATGGTAATTACTTATTATCGGCTTACATTTATTTACACTTAGTTATTTAATGCTGGCTTTGTTGTACACTTGGATTAGTAAGCTTAGATGGGTGACGACTACGACGACAATCATCACCGAATGTCTCGAGTACGTGTGGTAAGCGAAAAACGGAATATCTTGACTCTATATCTCTATATCTTAGGGAAACGAGGAAACGAAAATATTCTCATCATGTTTTTCATAATTTTTTTCGTAATTTTTTTTTAACTTAGCGGGATTTGAACCCACCGCTAAGAACATCCAAGAGGTGTAGGTTCAAACTAAAATAATATTTCAAATTCAATACATTGAGATGTATGTGACCCATTAATGGGTCAACGTGACCTTTTAAACTTACTCGTTATTTAACAGTTCAAATCCGTTGCCCCAAGTAAACCTGTTTACATTTCTAAGTATGTATCTCGGTTAGCGCTAGTATCGATAACAGGATCGATTTTGTTATCGATACGATCGCATTTGGTCGTGATTAAAGGCTTAAGTAGATATCATTTCGTAAGTATAATGTTCTTATACGACCTAAACTGAGGCATAAAAAACTTGCACTGATTAACTTATCTAGTGTAAATACTATGGATAAGATTTTAATTGAGGCCGTTGCGGCGCAAGGGTACGAGGGTACGGTATAAATGTGGCGGTTGTGGGTTTGATTTCCACTCGTGGGAATTAAATATTGAATATATTCACTCTGGTGACAAGGCATTACGCGGCGTTGAATTGCTCCACTCAACACGCAATTCCTCCAGAATTTAGGCGAAAATAGACAAAATCTTAACACTAGGCTCCCAGATTTTTTCTGCCTACCCTGCAACAAATAAATTTTTAAATAGCAAAACACGATCGGCTCTTTATATAATATCAATTTTTATTAACTATATTTATTATATAACAAACTTTTGGATTTAGTGAAAAATCACTTTACTCCCTAAATTCTGTAAAAACTGTGAACGTAATAAACAATTTTTCATATCAAAGCTTCACGATACATCCTGTATATGCAAAGCGGCAGCAAAGAAATTATAATAATTCCTCTTAGCGGGAATCAAACCCACAACCGACCGAAAACGACGAAAAAAAAAATGAACCCTAATCCCTAAATCATTGTACAAAGAAAATAACCTACTGAGCGACAACGTAGTCATACACAGTGCTGCTATTTTAATCGAATATCATTGCTAAATCGATATCACGATCTACACAATCGAATCAGCTACCAGAAATGTGTGTTGCAAAACTGTCGCGCCCGGGCTTCCGTTATTTCTTAACAATAAATACTGTCTAATATTATACTGGGCATTAGACTTTGCGTCTTAGTAATTATGTTATATAGGACTGGTATTGGTCTTAGTTCTTAGTGCTAGAGTATTAAATTGTAATAGTTAAACATCGATATCGTTATAGTGAAACATCGAAAAGTTGGAATTTCTATACGATTGTATAAAGTAGTTGTAAATTCAAAACCATTATATTCATAAAATACATAATAGATTTCAGCAGTTTCACGTTTTTTCCCGCTTAGCAGGGTAGGTGGAGAAAATTAAGTGTTAAGACGCTCCGAACGTGGAGAGTTCAGTGACGGAACTCATCTCCGCGCTTTGTCTACCATCACATTTACAGTTTCTCGCTATTCAAAGAATTAAAAGACCCCAAACTGAGTGGAAGAAAAAGAAATGTACGAACTAATATATATATTAATAGGCTATTAATAGGCTGTTAGTCTTCGACACAAATGCAAAACGTTAAAATAAGTTTTTTTTTAAAATACCACGCAAAACTATCAGAAATAATTACACATTTACACATTTTCACATTTACTGTTAGACGCTATCCTGCGTTACTATGTCTAGTCTTCAAAAAAAAAACTAAATCACAATATCAAAAGTTCACTAACCTCACATATCTGACACGGGGACAAAAATATCGTGAATTAGATATAATCGAACTTTCACCGGAACCTAATTACGCGTCTAACCAATAAAATGTGGACTTTATTCCCCTAGTAGTAGAAGTGACGACACTTACGAGAAAACTAAAAATACTAGTGGCCTATTTATCCTGATATAAATTATTTGATAATGAGAGGCATCGTGATACTATCGGGAAGGCTGTACATGCGACAGTTTTGGGTTCCTTCCTCGTTTTGAATATTTTTAAGGAGGTTTCACACTGTAGTACCAGTCACGGTTCGCTCTCGGTCCCATCTCAGTCTGCTTAAAATATTGGTATATGAGAAATAATGACAGCATTCATGCTATCATTTCCGGTTAAGTTCGGGTCCAATCAGACGTATAAAGATCGAGAGAGAGAAATATGGAGATACGGAGCTACAAATTATATAAAGCAAAACTGTTGTTTGATCTAAAGAGTTCCAGTATTCAGATCTTGGCTCCAACAGACCAGCGGAGTGATATCATAAATCATAATATTGCCACCTAAGCCACACATCACAAATTATTATATATAGTTAAACGTCAGTTTTTTACATATTTAAGTTACTTACTTATATGTTACTTAGTTAAAAGTCGTCTTGATAAAATCGTATTCAAATTTCGACAATAGCACTATATCATATCAAAATTTATTTAAAACTACAGTTATACCAAAAATAAAATATGTCCAAACAGTCCATTAGTTTCGTCTATCTTTGCTAATTATGACAAATCGCCAGCATTATCATTTTAATATTAGCTTACAATCTTATTAGAATAGAATATATTATTCACTCAATACATATTTATAGTTCATTAAGATCCTAACTTACATAAGTAACATTAAATTATAGTAACAGATGTGATTATGAAAAATTTGTATAATTTTATTTAGGAACACAATGTGTTTTTTAATTTATTCTTTAGATATATATGTGTAATTTGACATATATTTAGCTATGTATATCAGAATAACATAAAAGAAAAATACACTGACTATAGGTATAATAGAATTCTACTTTTTTTGTATAACTTGGTTGTAACATAACCACAATTTTAAGCAGACAGTAGAAAGCCCAGGGTTGTTGATTCAATTCCCACTCGAGGAAATGAAATATTTTAATTTTTTAGCTCTGGAGTCGAGGAGAAGTACAGCGTTGAGTCCTGCCACTCAACACGCAACGCCTTCAGATATCGGCGGAACGTGGGGAGCGGTCTTAACATTAGACTCCCTCAGCTCCTTTCCCTCTATCAACGTGAAGCTGAAAAAAATGAAACGGTCGAAGCCGCGGTTGTGTTACTAGTAAAGTAATAGGCAAATACAAAAATTAATAAATTTATAATATATTATATGTCGAGCCAACTAATCTTATAGACAGACACAGGAAGTGACTAGTGTATATAAATATTCATATCGAATCAATAAAGCAACGGCATTATTTTCGCAAGACGCCATCATCTAAATCTTAATTTATGACTTAATCTACAACATTTAATAGGGTTTTATACATAATCTTTTTAACTTGTGAGCCTAAGTTATTGCCAGGGGCCTGTTTCAATCATTTTTTATATACTTACTTACTGTTCATTTTATTAGCAAATGAAATTTTAAATGTACGTTTTAGCAATTCTTAAAGGCCAGTTCACCTTTGAAGTTTCTACAAACGCAATACGATTCAAGACAAATTGTATTGAAACATGAGAATTGTTTGATCAACAAAATTATGTGTATGTAGGTACAAACGAATGTGAATGTAATGTATGTATGAATGTATTTTTTATGTACAAATACATTTAAAAATACAGCTTTGCGGGATATAGTCCCGCAAACAGCAGGGTAGGCAGAGGGAATCTAGTGTCAAGACACTCCGTTTCCCACTTTCTGCCGAATCCTGGAGGATTTGCGTGTTGAGTGGTAGAACACAACGCCGCGCTTTGCCTCGACACCAGAGCGAAGAAATGGAAATATAAATTTAAATAAATATTTCATCTCCGGTGCTTGCTGGCGTACCGCAAGGTGGCGTGTTGTCTCCTCTCTTATTTTCACTTTTTATTAACTATTTTTGTCACAATCTTGCTTCTCCCTACCACCTTTATGCTGACGATCTTCAAATACAGGGTGAGTCATATTGAACTTTCCGGTTTTGGAAGGACGTTGCACGAAGAAGGGAAGGAGTAGAAGGGTGGGGATGGTGTCATTAGACGCGCCATGACATGCAGTTTTAGTGTGAGCAATGGCTTGGTCGGGACAACATCGTGCGTTCGTAGTTGAAGAGTTTATTAAAAATGGCGGCTCCGTGATCACAACACAGCGTGCGTTCCGTTTACATTTTGCTATTGGTCGACGTGATCCCATTCCCACTGGACCAACAATCAGAAATTGGGTATCAAATTTTAGAGCAACATCATCAGCATTAAAAACAAGACCACAAGGCCGAATTAGGACGTCAACGTCAGCGGAAAACGTGGATAGAGTGCGGGCTTCAATTCAACAATCCCCTCGGCGTTCTGTTCGGAAACATGCCGCTTCACTAGGATTATCTTTCAGTAGTGTCCGCAGAATACTGCATAGAGACCTTAAATTTCACCCATACAAGATTCAGGTAGTGCAAGAATTAACAGTTAGAGACTTAGACACACGAACAAATTTATGCCGCGACATTCAGCAGATCCCCCGCACTGCTGTTTTGATCTTCAGTGATGAGGCACATTTTCACCTCGCCGGAACTGTCAACAAACAGAATTTTCGATACTGGGCTGAGAATAACCCACGAAACCTACACGAACGACCACTTCACAGCCCTCGAGTGACAGTGTGGTGCGCTATTGCAGAGTTTAGTGTGTGGGGTCCCTATTTTTTTGTAAGAAGATGGTCAAGTCGTCACAGTTACCTCTGCTCGGTATTGCGACATGCTTGAAACTTTTCTGAAACCGAAATTGGAGGAATTAACGCAGAATCATGACAACGATAACATCTGGTTCCAACAAGATGGTGCTACAGCCCATACATCCAGGCGTTCAATGGAAATCCTGCGACAAATGTTTCCCGGTCATCTCATTTCTTTGCGAGGTGACGTTGGGTGGCCGCCGAGATCACCTGATTTAACCCCTGCGATTTCTTTCTCTGGGGTTACCTGAAGGAAAAGGTGTACACGCATCGTCCCCGAACCATCGATGAACTGAAGGCTGCAATCACGGAAGAAATCAATGCTATTCCGCTGAATATGACTCGACGAGTAATGGACAACTTCCGGGAAAGGCTTCAGCAGTGTGTGGTCAATGGAGGTAGACATTTACAGGATATCATTTTTAAAACCAACTAAATTAAAACTGCATGTTATGTGCTTTCAAACAATAAAATAATTTTTACTGCATGTCGCTTTGTTTTTAATACACACCTTATTGAAATCGGAAAGTTCAATATGACTCACCCTGTATATCGTCAGTGTTCGTTGCACGACCTTCCGTTTAATATAACAACACTGTCTGAAGAACTCACAAACATTTCAATACGAAGCAAATCTCTGGGCTTGTCGATTAATCCGAAAAAATCTCAAGCTATTATAATAGGTAGCCCAAGGCTTATTTGTCAAATTCCTCTAAACGACTTACCTAATATATCGCTTGACGGAATAATAATCCCTTTTACTGAGAAAGTCAAAAATTTAGGAATTATATTTGATCAGCATCTGTCTTGGAAACCACAAGTCAGTGAGCTTAGCCGAAAAATATTTTCAGCTATTGCATCATTACGTCGATTACGTAACTTTCTACCCATTCCTACTAAAGTTGCGCTGGCTCAATCCCTCCTATTACCAATTCTTGATTATGCTGACTGTTCTTATCTCGACTTAAAAGAGGAGCAATTAAACAAGCTTGAGCGTCTCCAAAATATCTGCATAAGGTTCATATTTGGACTCCGCAAATATGACCATGTTTCCGAATTCCGTGCAAAGCTCAAGTGGCTCCCAATTCGACTTCGCCGGAATACACATGTTCTCTGTCTTCTGTATAACGTTCTTTTCAACCAGTTTTCCCCTCCATATCTTAAAGAACGATTCAAGTTTTTAAGTGAATCACATGATCTCTCTCTCCGCTCCCAGAATACCTTATCTCTAAAAATTCCTTCCCACTCATCTTCCTTTTGCACAAATTCTTTTTCAATCAAATCCGTACGCTTGTGGAACTCTCTACCCGTAACAATTAGACAAGCTAAAACATTACCAACCTTTAAAAAAAGACTTAAGGAATATTATATGACACTATAATCCTAAGAATAATTAACAAATGCAATTATTGTATATTTATGTACCCAAATAATGTGTTTAAGTATGTATATATATATATATATATATATTTATATATATGTATGTATGTATATGTGTATGGGTGTATGTGTTTGTGTATGTATGTATATGTGTAGGTTTATTTTTATAAGTGTATGTATTGTCGTATCTATAATAATGACATACTCAGTGCACCTCTTCCCATTTAATTAATGATCTCCTCTACCCCAAGGTTGCCTGGAAGAGATTGCTCATTTAGCAATAAGGCCGCCTATTGTACTATCATAACAATATTATCTCTCCTGATTGTGATACATGTTTGGTGTACAATAAAGAGTATTTTACTTTACTTTACTCCTCGAGTGGGAATCGAACCCACAACCCGGAGATTTTACAGTCACACTGTGTGCCCCTGCGACTGGCCTAAAAATACGTATAATATATAAAAAATATTTTTAAATTAGAAAAAATTAAGCGATGGCTGCCACATCCATAGCAGCAGATGGCATACATAGGTTTTCTCCTAGTGATAAGATACTCCGTTCCACACTTTCTACCCAATTTTCGTGAGATAACGTTTTAAATGAAGGACATAAACAAGTGCTTTATCTTGCTACCAGAGCGTAAAATTAAAAATAACTCATTCCCCATGAGAGGGAATCGAACTAATAACTGTCCCGATTAGGGTCAGATGGTGTACCGCTGCGCCACGACTCCATTCGAATTTTTAAATTATATTTCAATTTTAAATTAAACATATTACTATTTTTTTATTTTAAGTTTCTAGTTTCGGCATATTATGTCAAAAATAGAAAACAATGTAAACAGATTTAATCAGAATGCTTACATTGTCGTGGATTAACTCAAATATTTGTGAAGTAGAATAATCTCTTTCGAATTGGTGGCAGGTGGTATAAAGCAGGATACACACCTGTTCGTAGTACTCGTACATTTTAATATTGGAGTCTCTAGCAAGTCACGTCGTTGAGTTGCGCCACTGAACAAGTAATGTCTCGAATTCGGTAGGGTAACGAAGTGTCTTGACACTATTACTTTGTTAAATCTACAGTACAGGGTTAAAACACATTCTCGGTGGCTAAGAGATGAAAAGCTTATCACTCTGCGCTTTACCCGCTTCAACAGGAGTGGACGTCGTCATCATAACTTCTTAAGTTTTCTTAACTTATCGATACCAGTCGTAGAGTGCACATGTGATGAGGCCAGTCATGGCGCACGGCCATAAGTGTACTGTATTCGGCAGAAAATGGGAAATGGAAGTAACTAAAAAAACTTGTCTATAAGAAAAATAAAACAGCACTAGATAGATTTTTACTTTCCAACACAACCACTAGACCAAAAATTAATAAAATATTAATTAACTCAACAGTCTCTCCCGAACATCCAAGAATTTTCGGTAATTTTTTTGTAACCAACCTCAAAGAAATATGTTATATCAATTAACACTTTATTAAGAAGTAATCTCCGATCTGGCGACGTTCCAAATGAGACGTCACAAGTCACTTTTATACGCAAATAACTATCGATACGACGTTCTAGGAAATAGAATAGAATAGTATTGTATAAATAGTTGCTTCGCTTGTGATATTTATAAACCTATTAGCGTTTGTAGATTCCTTGTCTCGTCTATACTTTAATTGGTTACCTAAGCTCTTATAACGAATATCATTGGACACGTGTATCGTTTTTTTTTTCCTTTTGTGTATCCCGCGTCCAACGTGACAGCTTACACGCTTCACAACTTGTGAAGCAAGGGTATAGTGTCTGGCTGTAAATGCGGTAGTGGGTTCGGTTTTCACTTTAGGGGATGAATTATTTCATTTCCTTATATTATGTCTTGTAAATTATTATAAACTGTCCGAAAAATTATTTGACTTTTAAAAAATGAAGCTTATTTTTATTATAGAGTAGAGTTAAAGTAACCTGAAAAAAAAACTCCTTTAACAACTTTTATTAATGTTGCACATATAGCTAAGCCTGTGATGAAGCAAGAGGTCGTGGTATGGCGATATCTAATAAACATACATTTATGATTTATAAATATCTAGTATTTTAGTTTTGAAATTTTGAATACCAGTTTATAATGTTTGGCTGAATAGTTAAAATAATTAACTACTTAATCAACAGACAAGACAAATTATTATGTACTTAAATCAATTATATACATATATTCTAACACGAGACCATTAAGAAAAAATTAAAACTAACTTAACCATTCAGTACTGCATATACGTAAATTTAATATATATAGCACGGACGATTTTTTAATTAATACATATAATAGAGAAGAGCGGTGGCTTTGAAAGAGTACTAAAAATTTCAGCTAATTGTGAGCTCAATGTACCGTTTGGTTTCAATTAAACTGCTTCCTAAAGATATAAACGCGACGGTTTTGGGTTGGATTCCAGCTCGGAAGAAAGAATTGTTTTCATTTCTCCTCTCTCGTAACAAGAAAACGCGTGAAAAAGTCCTGCCTCTCATCTCGAAATGTCTCCTTGTCTCGTAATGGAAAGCAGGGAATTGACACTTTACACTAGGCCTTTACACAGGACAAATTGTAACAAGAGCGATGACTATGAAATAGAACTAATAACTTCAACAAAGCTCAGAGATATTAATTACCGTTTAATTTTCATTAAATTAGTACACACCCTAACCAGCGTTAATCACCTAAACAAAAGTAGAATTAAAATAAAATGACATGTTGTTCGTGATTTAAGTTCTATCGCACACGATATTTAGATCCGAAACAACTTCGTTCCGAATACCAGCGCTCTGCCATTACGCATGTCTATATGAGCAAATACGAGTAGGTACATAGAAAAACAAATAGATTATTATTATATATTTCGCATAATAATTGCCAAATATCATGGATTTTATAGTATCATGGATATAGATAGTCTTTATATTCTTTCTTTCTGATGATGGAGCCAGGACTTTTACCCAGATTTTATCCCGCACACAGCAACCTAATGTTAAGACACTCGCTTCCCACTTTTCACCAAATTCTGAAGACATAACGTGATGAGTGGCGGAGCTCAACGCCGCGCTTCGACATCAGAAATAAAACTATTAAATATTTCATTTCCTCGAATGGAAATCGAACCCGCACATGTCATGTCAAGCATTATAAAATGATATATATAGCAATTCTCACGTAAACCACTTCCAGTACTCGTATATGTAAGCATACATCAAAGATGCGCACGCGCATTAAACAAACCGTCGGGCGTCGCCAATTCGGCAGGCGCTATGCAATTACGCACGATAATATCCAACGCGTTTAATATCATCATATATAGGGTTGTCGATATAACATCGTTACTAGTATTTTTGTTATTTCTCTTAATTATTATTTTTTCAGCTTCATGGTGTATCCTGCCTGTAAGAGGGTAGGCAGAGGAAGCCTAGTGTTAGAAAACTGCGCTAAACGGAACTAAACGCTGTGCTTTCTTAATGTTTTCTTAATGTTCTACAAATTGTAATCTAAATTAATAAAAATCATTTTCGATTCTTCTACCTAATTGGCTAAGGCTATGAATATCGACGTGCTTGGTACCATATGATATACCTATGAGGATCAAGAGCAAGTTTTGTCAAGCAATTATTCGTTTCTATACGTTGTAAGCCTTTTAATAAATTACAAAGTACAATTTATTCTATTAGAGCATTTTTATTTGTAGGCAAAAGTAAATATTACATATTCAGATAAATATTACAACACAGACTTGTGGAATTAGTATTAATTTTTTATTGAGTTAGTATTTAAATTAATTATCAACTAAAAATATCATTATTTAAAAATAATCAGTTCTGGAATGTTTTGATAAAAGAATATTTACCATTTTATCTTCATATGAGGTCCATCTCATGTCTTCATGATCATGAGATATTCTACTCATCCGCTAAAGTTAATAACTATACAATATCACAATTTCATTGGCTTAACAACATTTTACTTTTTACTTTCATTAGAAAACCCGTTTGTTTGTTTTTATTGTTGATTTGTGTCAGGCTAGAACAGTCTGGGTCGTTAAATCCTGATAAGATAAGCACTTTCTATTCGCCTGATTGGCGAACGTTATAAATACGCATAGCGGCGCAGTGTCTGGCTGTACGCTGTACGGAGGAGGAATCAATTATGTAACATTTTCATTTCCTCACTTTAGTGGCACGACAATGTCCGGCGTTCAGCTCCGTCACGCAACATACAATATCTCGAAAATTGGGCGGAAAGTTAGGAACAAGCGTGAAGCATGGATAGTTTAGACTCCAGGAGCTCTCATAGTATAGGTCTTTACACATAAAGATAGTACATCGAATGCTCCCTCGCCCCTATAACGTGACACGATTCGTTAAGCTTCATGATGACAGTAGTGCTATAAAATATTAATTTATATACTAGGCTAGAATAACAATTATAATTAATAATTTTCAATCTCAACGATATAAGTCATATTTAAATAGATATTTGTATTTTGTGTGTCTGATTAAAGGTAGTCAGGTTTGGGTTCACATTTCACTTAAGAAAATCTACTCTAACAGTTGCGTTAGGTTTTCAGAAGTGAATTCTATCCTATAGATATATACAGGTGTAACTCTATCGACAGTCTATGGGTAGGAAACCTCAGTACTTATTCATTTCATGCTCATTAATGTTTAGAAATTTTTGACAGGTTAAGCAGATATCTGAGATTTTTTTTGAAAGATATCGGTTTTTTGGAGAAAATTTACAAATACAGTGTGTTGGGTGTTAGGTGCTCGTAATTATTTTTCTTTAATATAGCTTTATATAATAATTGAAAATTATAGCTTTATTAATTAATCTTCACTTCACGTCACGAACGAACTTTCAAGGGCGGTAGCTGGTAATTCATTTCCACAAGTAATATCAGAAACTAATGACATTTGTGTAGCGTCTCTGAAAAATTCATAAGGCCAGCTCAACGACAACTCGTTAAAAAGTGTACTGGAATAATGGAACAGTAACATTTAATTCTGATAGCATAACGGAAACATATTGAAATGTACTTAAATTAAAAAGCAATGAAATGTCAAAAAATCTAATTGGAAAAGGAAGGAAAGGATTTTTGATTATGTAGATATAGTTTAGAAATCAGTTTTTAGTTTTTAACTATTATTTCATCGAATAAATCAGAATATTCAGAATTAAATACAGAAAAAAATCTTTTATTTTTAATAAGCAAAATAAAACGAAGCACCTATATTCTAGATAAATAAAAAAATATCCAACAGAAACAACCCTGTCAGACAACCAATCTACACTCGTGATTACGAACATCCTCCCCGCATGCATATTGCATGAGCTCTTGTTAAAGCCCCGTCAGTCCCCACTCTCCGCTCTCCGCGCATACTGTTCTGTTCGCTCGTGGACTATACTTTATGGACGTCGCAAATGATAAGTTAGCTGCTATAAACGATTTATTTATACAGTGATATGTTATACACGTATATTTAGTCTGTATAGTTTTGTATAATTCATAATATTTATTTTGAATTCAGTTGTATGGCATGACTTCCTCTCATGTTTTTGACTAGTATTATTTGCGGCTTTACCTCCATTGGTTAATTGGAATTGATCAAACGTCGTGTGTGTTATATGTGTCACATCTAGCGAGTAGAATGTGCCAAGACACATTTTCTGACACTCTCACACAACAAATAGAAATTTTACCACTAGTTCCTGAGATTACTTAGCAAATTCTTTTTTATTCTATAATGCAGTATGGCTATTGACTCCTGAACTATAAATATAATTATTATAAGCTTGACATTCGAGTGCTTCTTTTTCTTTGATCACAATCTTCTTCTTCTATATATTATACGTATAAAACGTTTTCATTGCTAACAGAGTGACTGACATAATATACGACTATACAGTCAAACCTAGTGATTGTAGAAAGATTTTGACAAATAGGGGAGAGTGCAGAAGACTACGCAAATGATGTTGCGGACTATAGATGGTAATTTATAATGAAAATCTTATGGCGCGGCGTTGAGTTCCGCCACTCAATTGACAAAAATTGAAAAATGGGCACTGCATGGATAATCCTAACATTAGGTTCCCTCTACCTCCCAGCTATATACAGGATACAGCATAAAACTAAAAAAATACTAATCCATTCCAAATATAAGCCAAGTAGCGGTTCCGAGTAAGTATATAATGTAATATTTATACAAAGGTGTTAACGTAACGAGGTCCCATTATGTGAGTTTATCATGTCTTGATGACACGTTAGCTCCTGGACTCGACAGGTTTACTAACATTTTTTTAATAAATACTCTTGTCAAAGAAGTTATTGATGGATGTGCGGTGTTTTATAAGGAAAAAAGAGGTTTTCTTGTGGCAGATTCAAAAGAGATATAAAGACATATTACATATATTAATATAATATAAATTATTAAAAGGTAGCATATACATATGGAGTATAAAATGCACTAACAGAAAGCGTCGTGGCGCAGTGGAACTGCATCTAACTGTATACGCGACCATTGTGGGTTCAATTATCACTCGTGAAAATGATAATTTTTAATTGATTTCACTGCATTCCGCCACCCAACACGAAATTTATCGTTAATACGGCTGAAATTCCGAATAAAGCGTGAAACTTTTAGAATAAAAACAATAATTAAAACTATAACGAAACATAAATTGAACTACATGTATCTATATATATAAAATCGAAAGGTCACTCACTCATCACGAAATCTCAGAAACTACAAGTGCTAGGAATCTCAAATTTTGCATAGGAGTTACTTATAGGACGTAGGTGCTCGCTAAGACGGGAATTTGCAATATTCGATTACTAAGGGGTTGTTTTTGGGGTCGAAAGTTTGTATGAAACTTCGTTACTACAAATGCTAGGAGTCTCAAATTTTGCATAGACGTCACTAGGACGTAGTCATGGAGACGGAAATTAATAATAACATAGTTCACGCGAGTGAAACCGCGAGCGGGCTGCTAGTACTTCTATATATAGAAATTATAATTTTAAGTATCTACTTACTTCATAAGCAAATGTAAATAGTGTATGTAAACTGGTAGACCGTTGTAGCATCATCGTTAACCCGCTATCCGCACAGTTGCGGCGAGTTCTAATAACTATTTTACTATCTTTGACTTCATAAAGCTCTACTACGTTTCAATATAAGAAGCGCTTTTAGAATTTAAGGTTTTGAGTTCGCCATTCTAATGGGGATGGAAGTGTCTCTGTAGTGAATTCCGCGAATGGCAGAATTGGCAGTGGTAGCTGCCTCTGCCAATCCTGACATGTATGGAATTCAGGGTAAAGCTCAAAAAAATGTGCTTAAGTTCTATTTTAAATATTAAGGTTATCCTCTGACTGTCAACGCGATGGTATTGTCAAATACACAGTTTTGGAATCCCAGTCAGGGTAATAAATTATTGTCATTTCTCGCTCTGGTAAGACAAGGCGCGGTGTTGAGTTTTGCCACTCATTGCATAATGTCTCGAATTCTAGCGGAAAGCGGAGAACAGTGTCTTGAGATCTATGTGTGAAAACAATGCAGCTGCTTATATGTAAAATAGAAAATCTCGTTTAACCATTTCAATCAAAATTTTCGGAAATCCTCTCTTAATTCTAAAACTCTCTTTAAGCAACATACATTCATACATATATGTCAAATTATTTTTTTTTAGGTTCAGTATCTTCCTTCAGTAACTTGTTAACGTAAAATATGATACATACTCACATTAGGATGACAAGAGTCAGTTAGAAAGTAAGGAATAGCTCTTTTAGAATACAATTTATTTCGCGATCAATCTTTTGACAGCAAAATGTCGGAGTTAAACATAATTTCTTAGAGTAGAAAACGTCTTAAATTGTAAACATTATATTGTAATAAACATATTTTACAATTTAACAACTCTACAACTATCATTATTCGTATCTAAAATCGTTGTTTAATGTCAAACGGATATTATTAAAGATATAACGTCAACTATTGAACTGCTTTTAATTTAAATGCAGTATAAATTAATATAAGTGGTATAAAAGTCGATTGAATAAACTGGTTTATATATACACATGATATAGATGTTAAAGTAACAACTCTGTATTTGTAAGTATTGTATAGATAAATTTAAATAATAATAAATTTACTTCATTTCCAAATTTGCGGGCAAGTTTCGGAACCCATGTCTGGTTTCTTCCTACCAGTTTATAATAATCTGTTTCTCGCTTAGCATCGTTGACAAAGATACCTTTAAGTTAAGACAATACAATCCCTATTTCCTGGTCAATTTTCAAAATATTCCAAGATCAATAGTGAAACTCAACGCCGCGCCTTGTCTCCAAAAATAATTCAAATATAATAATTCCCTGAGTGTGACACCCAGTGTCTTTCTGTAAAGGCACTGGGTGTATATATTTATATATACATTTGAATTACATTTATTCATATATTTAACTGTGTTAAACGCTGATTCAACGACTAAAAAACCAATATCGATAAATTTTCATAGAGTAAAACATTGAGTCAGACAATTGGCGTAATTTCAACGCGACACTGACCACATAATCTCGAATATGCGATAGTATTTTATTGTGGACGGAATTAAAAATACACACGTAGGTGTGTAGACATCGGCGTGCGCCGTCTAGCGATGTCTCAATTTTAAAACGTTTTGTTTAAATCTATGAAGACTTGCTTTATATTTTCCAAAGTCTGGCATATAGCAGAGGAGGCAGAGGGAACCTAGTGTTAAGTCACTCCGTTCCCATAATTTTACAGAATTCAACAACTCAACGTTGCGCTTATTGCCAGAGCAGAATGAAAAAACAAAATTAATTTATTTCTCGAATGGGAGTTGAACCCACGACTGTCGCGTTAACAATCAGATGCTGTACCGCTATGCCACGACGATCCAAATATAAGTTAATATGAATATTATAAAAACATTGTTTAACTCCGCATAATCCTCGTGCGAAGCTTTAAATATATTTTTTTACCTTCACTGAATTCTAATCAAATAATAGTAGCCTCAAAATGCTTCCAGATTTCAGCGGAAAGTGGAGAATGGAGTATCTTAACACTAGGTTCCCTCTCCATATCCTGCTGTGTGCGGGATACAGCGTAAAGCTTATTTGATTTGGTTTTTTTAATAGTAGTCTATAATGAATCAACGGCCGGAACAAACACTATACGAAACGAATATTGGCAACTACCAACCAATTTCACCCATCTATGAGTCAAATCTAAAAACGTCACTCAAGTAGTGGTAAGCTAGTGGCACACCCGTCTCTGCTCGTGTTTGATCGTACAACAATCCACATTGTATGCTAATTGAAGTGGGCTCGCGCTTTGAAGTGATATTAGTGCTAGTATTGATTCATACGAGTAAGCTTTAGATAGTGATCTGGTGAAGCACTTGAATGTGCACGGATTTTTTTTATTGTTTTCTTTTATTCTAACAGTTTTACTGGTATAATGTTTTTTTTACTATATAGATTTAAAAAATGCTTGTGTTTTTAAATCCCTTGTATATAATATACTTACCTACCATGTGTTATGAGGCATATTAACAACTACAATAGATTGAAAATTTGGCGATATGGCGATAGGTGTGGAGAACGAAATGTCTTAACACTACCCTGCTATATTTATATATGTATGTGGAAACCGGAGAACAGTGTCCTGGACACTACATTCTCTTAGCCTAATCTATTAGGCTAAGAGAAATCTTTTAATTATATCTAATTAAAAGTATTTTAAACATTATATATGTACCACTTTAAATTTTTGCATACATTTTTTTATATTTTAATGGTGCAAGATATGTATATCTGCTTTACATAAAGTCTTACTTTTCGTGTTGCAATGTATTTTAGTCGAACCTGTTATTGTCGCAGATAGCCGATGGCATCCTCAACACCTATACAAGTTAATTAGCGTGTCTATAAAAAGAAAAATAATTATTTTGTTTATATCACGTAAAAGCTATTATGAACACTTTTGCGCCGGTCATTACATTAAAGACGCAGTATATATTTCCATGGGTCATACATAAGGTGGCGAACATATGAAAGTTTTAGTGTTCATATTATTCTAGAAAATTATATTGTCTTAGAAAATATACTCGTATAAAAATATGAACGAAAACGTACCCAGAAGTCATTTTTAGTCTTCTGAGTGCAAACTAATTTACCAAAAAATATATAGTGTGTTTTAAAAACAATATTACAAGAATGACATCATAAAAAACTCCAATTTTTCAACTCGACCGACACAAATTTATTAAAAGTATCCTAGCAACGATCAAAATATTTCTACATGTTTATTATATTTATATACTATATTAGTATCAAGAAGACACTCTTGCGCAGGTCATTACGTTAAATTTATTGTTCACCAATCAAATGCTCAGCTGCGATACAACGTACTATACGTTAGGCGGTGACGAGGACGGAACACATCAAAGGGGCCGTTCTCTTGACGTCGAAATAAACATAGTTTTTGTATATAATTATGAAATATACGAATAAATGCCGCAAACTTGACATTCTTTGATTAGCATTGGTCTCTTTGTCTTAACATGTACCCGTAGTTAATAATATCCAAGTCAATATAAATATAGAAGCCATCTTGGTTCAGTGGCCGTGTCTGACTGGTAACGCAACAGCTATGGGTTACGAGTGGTTGCAGTAGAGTTCCGCCATTCAACACGCAAGGTGTCAAAAATTGGTGCGTGAGAAAAGGAGTGTTTTAACACTAGCTACCAACTGTCTACCTTGATATTAAGATGTAAGAAAATGAGGCTAGTCCTAGCGCACAAGCGGGTAACTGTAAACTCAAAAGGTTGTGTGTTCGATTCCCATTCGAAGAAAAAAATATTTGGATGTCAAGGCAAAGCGCGGTATTGAGTTCTGCCATTGAACATACAACGCTTTCGGAATTTGGCGGAAAAAGTGGGGAGCGGAGTGTCTTAACAATAGGCCTACCCTGCTAAATGTGGAATACAGCGTGAAGCTAGAAAAAGTAATAAGATACCCCAAAAAGGACATATAACTTAAACATCCCAGATCCTCTGAATTTCATCCCAGAACTGTCATTTTCATATCCGAACAAAAAACGCAATAATTTAATCATTAATATGCCATTACAGTAATTATCACCATTTGCTAGTATTTAAAAGAGCTATTTCTATAACTTGACATAAGGACGCTATTTAAAATGAATAAAAACATAATCTGTAAGGATACGCGTGAGCTGCGGGAGACTAGGTGACAAATACATTTTACATATTATTTATGCCTTATACAGTTGTAACAGAAGTCATTTTTACTGTTCCCATGAATACTTGTATAGAAGTGTAGAAGTCGACGAGGTCGTCGACTCGCGATGGGAATCACAGATAGTGATATTTTGTTCTTGTGATATCATATTTATTGTGTGCATAAAAATACATTTTTTTAGGTCCACTCAGATGTCAGTGTAGGCAGAGGGAACCTGGGAACCTCATGTTAAGATACTTCGTCCTCTTTAAGGCACTTCCGTTCCCCACGTGAGATTCGAACCCACGACTTGTAGAGTTTATAGTCGCACGCTGCGACATCACGATTTTCCATGCACAAATATGTTATGTATATATAAAAGGACTTGTCCTCACTGACTGAGGTAAGACGCACGCACAGCCGTAACCGCTGATGGTAGGAACGTGAAATTTGGACAGATGTTTACTTTCATAATCTGGACATCCACTAAGAAGGGATTTTAAAAAATTTTAATCCTAAAGGGGTGAAATAGGGGTAGAAAGTTTATATGGAAAAAAAATTAAATCTGCATCGATTTTTATAAAATTTGATATTTAGATTCTTAAAAGTATTTAATTGAATACGTGTTTCATCGTTTTCTGGAATTCTCTCCCTAAGGGTGCAAATAAGGGGTTGAAAGTTTGTATGCAATAATCTTTAAATGGCCACCGATTCTTATAAAATTTGAAACTTAGACTCTTAAAAGTATTTAATTGAACACATGTTTCATGGTTTTCTAGAATTCTCTCCCTAAGGGTGCAAATAAGGGGTTGAAAGTTTGTATGGGAAAATTCTTAAATCGCCACCGATTTTTATAAAATTTGATATTTAGACTCTTAAAAATATTTAATTGAACATATGTTTCATGGTTTTCTAGAGTTCACCCCCTAAGGGTGCAAATAAGGGGTTGAAAGTTTGTATGGAAAAATCTTTAAATCGCCACCGATTTTTATAAAATTTGAAATTTACACTCTTAAAAATATTTCATTAAACACATGTTTCATGGGTTATTAGAATTCACCCTTAAATACGCAAGCGAAGCTGCGCGCGTCCGCTAGTAACTTATATTTTTACTTTATTTCGACTTGAATTGAGGTGAATTTAATGAAGAAAATACTTTATTCAAACAGAAACTAAATTTTACAATAACAAAAAAAAAATATCAAAAGAAAGATAGCACTTAAATCTTCTTTTTTTAATTCCTGAATTAATTCCTACCACAGAAGCCAGAGAGAACATAGCGCTAAACGCTACGGAGTCGTCATATCTTTTTCGACTTATCCACTGTCATTAACCTTTTCATATAGGGCACCCAGGGGGGTCCACGTGCTTTTACGTGACCTTCCTCCAATATCATCAATATTGTGTTCTCGGATCACCGAGGTCTGCCTCTCTTACAACTCACTCCTGGGACTTAATTCAGCTTTGCTAATATATTATTCAAGGTCGTAAAGCACAAAGTTGCGTAACAACATTATATTTTATACCGGACAAATGTATTCTAATTACATTTAAGAATTAATTAGTGTGTGGGAGAGACACTAATGCTCACAGTTAAGTCAAACCTCCGCCTATTTTAAACACTAGATCTAAGACCTTGTCTACTTATGCATGTTTTGATTGAACAAAGATTAATAAAAGATATCAGTTTCTTGAATAAGATGTAAACTTACAATTTAATACTAAAATCACAAATTTCTAGATATGTTATATCTTTTGTAATGCAATTGTTGTTAGTACATATTATAAGCCGTCGTAGTACAGCGGCACAGCGTATGACTATAAAAGCGACGATGTGGGCTTCAGTCCTATTCTATCTATCTCTATTCTCAACATTCTGTCATCGGTTTCTTATTTCCCATCTCTTAATTGCTTACATATTGTGATATTACAACATATTTACTAAACATTAATTACCATTTCTACTTTATTACGTCATACAGCGTCACAAATAAGTCACCTCCCATTACCCCCCATAGTCCATACGGAAATTCCAGTTATGCATATAAGAATATAGGCAAGTGTTCTTGAATATTAAATGTGCATGTCAAAATACACTCGATAAGCGTAAACAATGCTACTGTACGCGTGTGTTATTAAGAGGGTTTACCTTGTAAATACCGCTAAGAAACTTTCTTTGAAGTACATTCAACTACTAAATCCCTTTTACTATTTATTTCTCTTTTTCCGTTAATCCGTTAGTCCGTTTGTAAAACGAGTGTCAACGGTAGATGTAAAAATAAAAAATTCTAAATTAATTACTTTGTTCATTTTTCAGATTATATTTTTGCAGGGTAAGTACAGAGCTACCTAGCCTTACTCTCCGTTCTCCGCTTAAGTGTTAGTTTTCGAGACATTGCGTGTTAAATGGACAGCAGTGGAGCGGAGTTCAATGCCGTGATTTCTCTTTTTACCAGAGCGAAGAGATGAAAATAATTCATTCTTACACATTGGAATCGAACCCCCAATCGCTGCGTTTACAGTCTGTACTGCTGCTATCTGTTACAATATGATTTATAATGATTCTTTCCATCTGATACTTTGAAAATAAACAAAACTTTACTTCGATTGAGAATCGAATCTTTAACCACTGTGACTATGCTCAGTCGCTTTCTGTGCTACGACGGCATCCTCAACAATAATCAGTATATTATACTAATAGCACTTAAAACCACTATATGACCGCGATTGTCTTGAAAACCAGTTAAAATACATAATTACGAAGTCTGAGCTGGACTGAGTAACAATAGTAGGTACGAGCAATACTAATATGTCTAACATCTTTATCGCTTACTTCACTAAATAAATGAACACTTTTATAATTAACAAAAAAAATCTTTTATTTTTAATGCAAATGATGCAATTAACGCATTTTAATTTTGTCTAAACGTGAGACAATAAATTTTGTATCACGGCCAATATATTTTCTTAGTAAGATATAATATATGTATAGTAATTGATACATAAACTTCTTTAGTATTCTTTTTCAGCTTCACGCGAATCCCGCACATAGCCGAGCAGAAACCTGAGAATCAAATGTTAAGAAACTCTGTTATGGCACGGTCAAAAAGCCACAAACGAAGAACTGAACTGAACTCACACTCTGTTCCTATTAAAATACTTCCATTTCCAATTTCCTCCCAATTCTGAAGGCATCGCAAGTTGAGTGGCGGAACTTAACGCCGCGCATTGTCTAGGACAAAGTGACATGAACGTATGCTATAGATAAATGTTTATAATATATGTATAAGTATAAGCGGACAAAGTCGCGAATGGAACACAAGCTATAGACAAAGTAAGAGATTTCCAACGCGATTGTACATCATGTTTGCTTCAAGCTCCAGCCACCATCGGAGAAAAGTTTGCTTGCACTCGTGTCTCGCTTAGAACTCAAATTGGTATGTAATCTTTGAAAGTGTCGGCTATTTGAATTATGGATATAAATCAGTAAAAATTATTAATTTAGTTAATTATAGTTTTTTTTATAATTACATATATTATACATGTTAATTAATGTGTTGAAAATTCAGGGGAAAATGGGGAACGGACTGTCTTAAGCATTAGGAATGCAATACGGAATGCAGTGTCCTATTGAATCGCGTAACTCAACGCCGCGCACAATCTTGCCAATCTGGTAGCAAAGAAATGTAAATAATTTATTTCCCCGAGTGGAGATCTTCATCACAATCGTCGCTTCTACAGACAAACGGTAGACGGCTGAACTACGATGGTCTCATAGTACAACGTTACTTTGCAATATTATAAAATTAACATAAGGCAAATATAATATTTGTCGTCTCATCTACTTTAAATTTAAACCACTTCTCTTAAGAATATAAATTATTTACAAACTAAAAAAAACTACAAATATCGACACAATCAACATACTAAATTAGGTAGAGTCGTAAGTGTAATCGAATTATTTCATTACTACGGTTACGTAGGCAGAGGGAACCTAGTGTTAACATATTCCATTTTCCACTTTCCATCTAACTCTTAACATATGGTGGAACTCAACAAAGCCCTTCGTCTGCCACAACGAATAAATGAAAATATGATTATCATTTTAATCACTGCCCCCGAGTGGAGATCGAACCCACAATCATCGCGTTGCCTTTCTGCTTCCTACTTTGCACGGGGGCCTCGATTATTTCATTAGTCATGCCTGAAATATAGATATGTAGGTATATGTAAAGATAAATTTATAGCTGACCAGCTGGCCTAGTGTTTAATGACTTTAGGCTAGGCAGTCGAATGAATTTCTACTTACTATAGAAATTTGTATAATAAACATTAAGAAGTGATTTGACAGCTCTAAAAAGTAAATATCAAATATAATGATTAGCAAAACTACTGCTTGTCTGTCTGTCTTACTGTAAACACGACGGGTGTAGGTTCGATTCCCTCTCCCGCGATAAGTTGTTTTCATTTCTTCGCTATTTCTTGCGTCCGTTGCGTGAGTTCTTCGCTGTTTATTCTTTTGTATGGAGGAGATATGTAAAGCTAAATATTTTAATCTAATAGTAAATGCACTATAGTATCTTCTTTTTCATTTTCTTTTAGCTTCAAGCTGCATCCCTAACATAGCAAGGCAAGCAGAGAAAATGCAGGAACTGAGTGTTACGGCACTTCGAGCCGCCTCTCAGGTGAAATTCAAAACCGGCGGAATTCAAAACCGGCGGAATTCAAAGCAGGCAAAGCATGGCCTCGTTACCCGAGCGACGAAGTCAAAATATTATATATTTAATTTTCTCAACTGAACTTCGAACTCACAACCTGTCGCGTTTACAATCTCACGCTTCCATCCCTGCGCTACCACTGGCCTCTGTACTTTTTCATAATTCCCATGAATTCACAGTTTTCGACACAAAATATCAACTTTAACACAAACTCATTATATAAACCTCTGACGTACACAAATGACCAAATTAATAGGAAATGCGCTAATTGGATGTGTAAATAGCAGTTTTAACAATCCGTACCACTGATTAGCATAGAAGAGGGTTATTTATGTTGATTGTTTTTATGACGACGCCGGGATCGTGGGGTGATGGGTTCAAATCTTGGATCTTGCGTAATTCCATACATAAAATATAGATATTTGAGATGTTGTATTTTACAGCGCAGAGAGAACGAACGAGCTTTGTTTGTCTGTATGCTTAGTTTGTTTTTATATAATTATGTATATTTTGTACCTTTTTTTATAGTTTTACCTTGTATCCCGAATTTAACTCAATCACTCGATTCAAGACACTCGATTTCTCACTCTCCGCCCTATTTTTGAGACATTGCATTTTTCATTTCATCGCTTTGATAAGAAAGAGCACGACTAGGGGTTCCATTTATTATATTTATCTAAACTTAAATAAAGAGAGAAAGAGAACGGAGTGTCATAACACAAGTTTCTCTCTACCTTCCCTAATGTGCGAGCGATGTTATTTAATATATTTATTCGCCCTACAAGGATTATATTCCCACTAGACGCTGACGCTGGTACAAACTTTGCTTCAAGTGTCGTGTTTATTTGCATAGCGTCCTGTTTAAAAAATAACGGAGAGCGACTCACGACATGAGGCCATTCATGGCGCAGTCCCAAAGTGTGACTGTAAACGCAACAGGTTGTGGGTTCAATCCCCACTCGAGGAAATTAAATATTTATTTAAATTTATGTTTCCATTTCTTCGCTCTGGTGACGAGGCAAAGTGCGGCATTGGCTTCCATCACTCAGCACGCAGTGTCTCCAGAATTCGGCGAAAAGTGGGGAACAGAGTCACTTAACACAAGGTTCCCTCTGGTGAGACTCACGCCATACTTATACGTACGTAATACGTTTTCTTATATCTTAAAGCTTCTTCTGAATTTTTGGAATATAAATAGAGATAGCCTATTAGCGAGTTAATAAATTACTTTGCTAATAAATCACTTTCCACTAGTTAGCGATGCTGCGTGCTGATAGTTGGGAATACTACTTTTAACATCTGTCCCCGCGATTGGGATTTGAATCTACACTCATTATATTTGATGATATATTACTACTAGGTAACTAGCGTCTCTGAATATTTTTTAAATGTTTCTACTAAAACTACTGTTTAATATTAAATTCATGATATTCATAATCCAATATCATTTAAAATTATTAAGAAGACGTTTAAATATGAAAAATGATATTATTGCCTTACATGAAAGTTATATTTTTTTATTGTACAGTTTCTTTATATCCTATCGAAAATAGCAACCTAAAATCTATATGAATACTGTAAAGATGAAAAGTTCGTTTGATTGAACGCGCTAATCTCAGGAACTACCGATTCGAATTGATTTTTTTTTTGTTAGATAGTCAATTTATCGAGGAATACTATATTAAATTACGATATTTATTTTGATATAGACCACTCTTCGTACAGTTAAAACTAACTCGGACTCTTAAAATATACTATATGTCATATACAACCTGTAGTTACTATCATTAGACCACGCCGGCGAAGTCACGAGTAAAAGCTAGGAATAAATAAAATCGCAATACTTCCAGAATTCGGAAGAAAATGGGGTAACACCTTAGCACCACGTCCTTAAGTTCCTTTTGCCTACCATGCTATGAGCGGGATACAAAAAAAACTAAAAATAGAATATCGAACCCACTATCACCCAACTGCGTCACACGTTTAACAGATAACAATTAACTATATTTGATCACAGTCGCTGTACACACAAGATAATGTATATTTAACTAGAGAATGCTGTACGCGATGCAATATGTTTCTCATAGTCATTACCAATGTTAGGTTTAACTACCTTTTAACCACGTTCCATTTTAACTATTACATTTTACCATTTTCACATTAAACTAAATGGAAAACGGTAAATCTAATAAGGTTAAATATATTAAATAGTAAAACTAGGTGGATTTTAGGTTGACTGACATTATAATGTAAGTTATGTCAGTATTAATAATATTTGTATGGTAATCATATAATCATCTACATTGTATATTTAGATTTGATATGTGATAAGGAAACCACGTGGTATTCTAGCAAATGTCAAAAGAATTTAAATACTGTACTACACTTCCAGCTTATAATAAAACTTTCTATAGGAAATACTAGTGTTTTTTTTATTTATTAAGTATATTATATACTTATATACTATAAATCAAAGTACTTTCAAACTTACCTGTAAAGCGAAATTCAGCAATTTGTACCATTATCAGAATATAGCACAGAATTAAAAAAAAACACGTAAAACACAGCACATACAATATTCTAGCACAGCACAGCACATGAGATAAAAAAAAACTTTTTTCTAAAATCAATCGAAGCGAAAATGAGCGCGCGTACACGGTGACTCCAAACCTACGACTGAAGCCGGCGAGACGGTAATAAACCGACTTCACTTTTTTTCATTTATTTTGAAACTAACTAAAAATTCGCTTACAGTACTATTGACGAGTCGTGGGCACCCTAAAATTAGCCTTAAATATCCGTGCAAATTATATTTTAAGGTTTTTCTTACATATGATTATTTTTTTCATGTTGAATAATGTGCAACAGTTCTAAAAGCCTAACTGCAACGGCCACGACTCGTCGATCCTACTGTACTGCTCGCAAGATTGACGCCTTCCCTTTGTGAGACCGACCACCGTGTATTTAATGGGAACGTCAAATTTGACAAGATAATCCGCACTTTGCAAATTGGGCGCTACGAATTTTTGCGGCCGTTATATACCGCGGGCGTATTTTTGTACGTGAAACATTTTTTTTTTACTTATATTTTGTTTTTACTTCACACTGTATCCCGCAGCAGGGCACGCCGAGGAAACTAGTGTAAAAACACTCCGTTCCCCACTCACCGCCCAATTATCGATACATCCTGTTTAGTGTAGCAGAGCTTTACATCACACTTTCTTCATCTTGTTCGCACAGCGAAAAAATAATAGTTCTTTCCTTTGAGTGGGAATTGAAACCTGTGTCGATTTCGAATGTTATTTTTTTCAATTATATCAAAAAAAATAAGCAAATGTTAATGCCTCTAAAAAATAAAAGCAGAAACCAAATATTAAAAAAATATTTCTATGGCAATTAATAAATATAGGTTATTTGCGGTTTACACGTTGTTGAAGATAATTTTATGTTGCGTGAAAACGTTTACATTAATCATTTTCCTTATTTATTGTGTTTTTCCTTTACTTTTATTATTTCTTCGTGCATTCATTATTCGTATGTAATTTTGTAAATGTCACTTGAGTATTTATCTGTTAATATGTATATAGAAAACTCTTTAGGACTTAAGTGATGGACAGACAACGCACAGACGGTAAAGTGTAAGGGGAAAGAAAGTACAAAAAGCTTTTTAAATGAAAATATTTAAACTAATAAATTTTTAAATATTTTACTACTGTTAGTGCTCTATGTAAATAAAAATAATGAGGCAGACAAGTTCCCTCTGACGCCCCAGAATTCGGAGGTAAATGGTGGGGACCTAGTGGTAAGACACTTCAGCTCCACCCTTTCCGCCGATATCGAAGGCATTTCGACTTGAGTGACTGAACTCAACGCTTTACCTCAACACCAGAACGAAGTAATGAAAATATGGAATAATTCAATTCCTCAAGGGGGAATCGAATCCACGACCTATCGCGTTGACAGTCACACATTTGTGCATCTGCGTCACAAGTAACCTAACAAAATGAATGAACGAAAATAAAATATTCTTAATAACATTATAACCAATTTCTGTAAGCAAAGTCGGTAAAAAAAACGAGTCACAGATAAAAGATACAACGTCTGTCAGTCACCACCTCGGGGCGAAATCATAGCGCCTCCGACGCTAAATTACTGTATGCAATATAAAATTTACACTAAGAATCCACAAAATATACTTTTCTACTTGGTAATAAGGGCCATGGTGCTAGCATTTATATGGTTTTAAAGATTTATATGCAAAAATTGTTGTTTACGCAGCGATCGAACTTGTTTTATAGAAATGAAATTTTCACCTTATAAGTTCATATATTTTGTTGCATAAAGCCTCCTATTATACGATTATCATATTAAAGTCCTTATTTTTTTTTATTTACACCCTTTTTTTGCCTTTTTTCATAGATTTTTTTAGCGGTAAGCAGAGAAAACACCGCTCCGCACCGCGGATCCTTTGTCTTTTGCCACAGCGGAGAAATAAAAATAATTAATTATCTGTGGGAAGTGGGAATCGAACCCGCAGCTTTGACGTTTGCAGTCAATGTGCAATTTTCTAAAAGCAGTGCAAAAATAATTTCAAATATTCTGCTCTCCACTTTTAGAAAAAAAAATCACCTTTATCAATTACTAGCGGACGCGCGCAGCTTCGCTTGCGTATTTAAGGGTGAATTCTAATAACCCATGAAACATGTGTTCAATGAAATATTTTTAAGAGTCTAAATATCAAATTTTATAAAAATCGGTGACGATTTAAGAATTTTCCCATACAAACTTTCAACCCCTTATTTGCACCCTTAGGGGGTGAATTCTAGAAAACCATGAAACATGTGTTTAATTATATACGTTTAAGAGTCTGAATTTCAAATTTTATAAAAATTGGTGACGATTTAAAAAAAAACCTACACAAACTTTCAACCCCTTATTTGCACCCTTAGGGGGAGAATTCTAGAAAACGATGAAACACGTGTTCAATTAAATACTTTTAAAAATCTAAATTTCAAATTTTATAAAAATCGGTGCCGATTTAAATTTTTTCATACAAACTTTGAACCCCTATTTCACTCCTTTAGGGTTAAAATTTTTCAAAATCCCTTCTTAGTGGATGTCCAGATTACGAAAGTAAACTTTTGTCCAAATTTAACGTTTCTACCATCAGCGGTTACAGCTGTGCGTGCGTCTTACCTCAGTCAGTGAGGACAAGTCCTTTTATATATATAGATAACTACGACCATATACAACGAAAACCAAGTGACAAAGCTTGAGCTATACTCGTATATTAGATTTCTTAAATGGATATAGGAAATACGATGTGCTCTCTAAGTACAGCCTATTTAAATTTTATATCCTTGAAATTTATTTGAATCAGTTCTCAAGTGTTTTGGTTCTACTATTAGGCATTTCCTCACGGTGCGGATATAAAAACGACAACATTGCAGCATTATATCGGATAATAATAATATTTTTTTATTATTAGCTCCTCTCGAGATATAATCTGTGTAATTCAACTCTTATACTTTAAAAAATATATATGAACAAATAAAATTTAATTTCAAAAAAGTTAAATCACAATTGTAAAATCAAATCTCAAAATAGCTATTGTATTTAAAACATAGATTTTCTTCGCATTATGGTAATCTAGCACATAATTACTCTCAAGGGCAAAGATTACGAAGTAATTACATAATTATATTACCTGCTTATATTACTGGTATTTAGAACAACTTTTCTAAAAGTTAAGTCTTTCCATCGTCCTATATGAAATCTACCTAAGAGCGGTACAGTCATTCATTACATTCTCGATTATGTTCAAACTGTGCTTTTACGAGTGTAACGTCGATTACGATCGTAAATTAATCGAAACGTCGATGTCAAGGTCGAGAGGAATCGATTACGTTAACGTTTTATCGATATTCGGGTTACTGGGGAGTGTGGGTTCTATTGACACATATTACTCGTCACCGTCATAAAGTTATTTTTGAAAAAATGTCGTTGCCTTGTAAAATTATAATATCTTTGCTTTAAAGTCAATCTCATTTCGTACCGACTTTGTATATTACTCTAAAAAATATTTTGTCTTTTGTATTTTCACGTTATATCTCGCATATAGTTAAATAAACAGAGGGAACCTACTATTAAGACACTACGTTACCCACTTTCTACCAGATTTTTCGATATATACTCGTATCGTGTTACCCGCCATTTAGGCGGGTTTTAACGCCGTTCCTTGTATTGTTGCCAGGGCCATAACCTGAATAATAAAACAAATAATGCATACTTTTTCAGTAAAAAAAAACCTAACAACAGCCCAATAGTAAACTAAACTCAACATAATCATTACAAATTGATCACTTGCCAAGTAGTTAGGTGTTCATAAATAAACAACACTACTCGTATATCGTAACGGCTCGCCGGTCGCTAATGTAGCAGCGTCATTGTTTTTGATATTTCAATTTTAACCTGACTGTTGCGCGTCTGAGTCTAGTCTAGATCTTACTAACTATATCTACTACAAATATATGTATATCTTAATCCTATATATGTATGTATAATCAATACATTTTATCCCATTTAGGTAGGACCTAGTGTTAAATCACTTCTTTACCCATTTTCCCGATTTTCAAGACATTGTGATATATATTGACATTGTATATGGTGGAAGAAGTCAACGCCGTGCTTCATTTCATTACAGCGGGGAAATTATAATTGTTTAAATACAACCATTTCCCGTAGTGGGAAACAAATATAAAATCATCGCGTTTTCCCCCACAGAATGACTCGAAAATTAAGCGGAAAATGAAAAATAGAATTTCGTAACACTAGGTTCCCCCTGTCTACTCTACTATACACGAAATACAGCATTAAGCCAAAAGTAATAGTAATAATAATACATAAACACCGTAGCACCTAAGATTATTAAAGAAAATGTCTGTACAAACTAGAAACTGCAATAACATTATTATACCGTTATTTATTAAAGTAATCAATCTTAGATAATCAGGCTCAAACAGAATAAACTGAACTGTAACATTGTAAAGGACGCCATAAAATATAGGATTATTTTCTATGAAATAAACCATATAAAGTCACTTTCAGTACTTTACATTTAAGCTTAGCAACGAGATCAAAAACTATTAAACTTTAGAAACAGATAAGGACCACTTTGCGTGAAAGTTGGAGGGAACCTTCGAGTGGCAAGGAAGTAAACGACGCGTAAACAATCATAAATTATAGGTTCCGGAATGAATAAACGAGCAAATTCTAGTCCAGTTAGACAATACGTATAAATCTAGTAGTAGTATAGTAGTAGTCACGTATAAGTTCCTGCACACGATGCGATCTGACAGCGTTACGCAGACGTTTAATGGCGTACTATATTAATGGTAATTAAAAGCTAATTGTCATTTAAAAGTGCTATTGTATTTTCTAATCGGGCGAGGAGCGCTAATTCTCTAAACGGTTAAAGTGATCCTTTATTGCATTTGTTAAATTCTAAGTCTTCTTTTATACTTATCACTTATCTAGTCTCTTCTTTTTACTCTTTCTTTCTAAAAATAAAAATAAATAAGCTGCACGATGTGTGCCGCATATAACAGGGTAGGCAAAAGGAACCTAGTGTTAAAGCACTCCATTCCACACTTTCTTCCTAATCCTGGAAGCATTTGCCTCGTTATCAGAGCGAGGAAACAAAAATTTTAAATATTTCATTTCCTCAAGTGAGAATCAAGCTACAACCTCTCGGGCTTACATTTACACGCTGGTGTCCCTGCGCCGTGACTGGCCTTAATATCAAAATAAATACTTATATTTATAAATCCATAAAAACATCGTAGCCCTTATCGGTATCCATGGTTGTAAAGAGACCGTCGCGTCGTCGTATGCAAGCGGCCTATGGCATTAACTCATATTGCACACTAACCTACGAGTAAGTGCTGTGACTGATGCAAATCAATCACGCCTTAACAAGGAGGAAATGTGGGGGGTATACTATGAGCGATAAAGTTTTTAAAATTCATGTATCCAAAAAATGTATTCATTTGCTTCTCCTATATTAACTAATTATAGTTATTATAGGAGAGTACAATACTAAACCTTATTGGACTTAGCGCGATGGCTGTGAAAAAATGTAACTTCTAAGCCAACGCAACCAAAATATATGTAGTCGTTTATGCCATAAATTTTCGCAAGGGAACCAAAACTTTAAAAAAACACTGTAAAAATAATTTTATATAAAAGAAAATTCTGCAATATATATCACTGTTTTATCAATTTAACCTTGATATGTATGTAACTGCTTAATGTATTACAGAAAATGACACTAGGGTGGTCGTAGTTTTATTTTTTCTTTGAAAGTTAAAAATAAAAATGACACTATCGACATCTACTCCCGAATCTGTCGCACACTGTACGATATTTTCTACAGCTTATACTCACTTTAAATAGGATTTTACTGGAAATTTGCTCTTGTCCTACTGATTTCACACAGTCGATAGCGAGAGTGTGTAACGTGCATTGGTAAAAGGTGTTATACATATTATTTATTATTTTTCCAGTCACGTTGCGTTCTAGTTCACTAAAGTATTCTTTAGTAGACTAATTCTCACGTACATTTCATTTATTAAGCCTTTTATTTACTTCAAATACCTGCCTTAAGTTCTTTTATGAATATTTTCAAAAGATAAAATTTCTTTAGCTTTCGTAAATAAAACGTTGCCGTGCGTTTACTGGGCCATTTTTAAAATTTTCTAATATATACAGAATTCTGGCATCACTCCGTGGAAACTGTAAGGGAGCTAAGGAGTTCGTACCAGATAGTTAGGGTTCTTCAATATAATACATTGCGAATGACTTAACACAAGGTTCTCTCCGCCGTCCGTGCTACATGCGGGATACTCCGAAAAGCATTCCAACAGCATCTACACAAATCACTGAACTGTCATTGGGTAACACATTAATTCCCCTTAACAAATCGCAAATTCTTTAAAACATTCACATACATACATTTGATATTGCAAATGATCGATTTAAATTTAAAATTGAGTTTTAAAAATTTAAAATTTTAAAATTTTCCTCGTAAAAAGTGGTTAACATGTGGGTCTTGTTAAAATTGATGAATGAAAATGAAATGTATGTGTGACAGTTTAAGGGCACCGAGACGGCGTGAAGTACTGCGTCTAGACGCGAGGTGCGTGACGAGAGAGACATTATACATTTAACGCATTTCTTGGACATCTGCTAAGAAAAATTATATTGCTTCTAGAAAGAATATCTCAATATAGAAGCAGCTCATTTTACGGGAGCTCACAATTTCTCACTTTCAACAATGAGAGCATGTTATGCGGGTTTTTACGCTTTTTCGCCTCTTCCACTGTCATCAACCTTCATACATGCCATCGATGGATCCATTATGATTTTACTTAACATTTCTCTAGTATCATCGATACTGTGCTCTCAAAGGTCAATCGAGGTGCCCCCTACTCTTTTACTATACATTCTCATTTTCTTCTTTTGTCTCTTATTCTCCTCTAGGTTTTTATGGTACTCTTATTACTTATTCGACAATGACTGTTTTAACTGTGCACTCTCGGTACGTAGAGTGTAGTGTTAAGACACTCACTCCGCTCTGTTTACCTGAACAAATAACGCTAAAGAGTAATGTAAGTAAGTAAGATGTAATGTGCTTATTAGTCTATGTATGTATGAATGCTTGTTTCTATGAGGCATTGTATATATCAAATGCGTTGACCGATTTTAATGATTTTTATGTCAATCGATGGTTTTCAGTATTAGTAAAAAAAACAATCAAAATTTACCACAGCTACAACCAGGGGAATTTTTATATTCTTAGGGAGCTCTACGTGTTGGACCTGTATTCCCGCGCAAGCCTGCCAAAAGACCGGCGGCTTCCTTTGAACTTAAGATCTTTAACGAAAGAGAAATGTAATAACAATTTTTACAACGAATTTAATTATTTTGAATGAAATGCTATAGTAAATAATTATAAAAAGACAAAAACTATAATTTAGTTCTAGAAAAAAAAAATGATAATGGTTCATTTTCATAGTTCTTGTTACAGTAATAATAGGTACAATTACTTTTCACTCTTACATTTTCAAACGAAAACGTTATATAAAAATATATATTTTCAATCGACTTCTGTAAGAAAAGGAGGTTATCAATTCGACTGGGTTTTTTTAATAATATAAGTCTTTGCTAGGCGTTATAAAATATTATTAATTTGACGACGAAACGATGTGAGAATTGATGTGTTTTAAAAGTCCTAATTAATAAAAAAATAAGAAAATCTCGAATTGTTTTTTCTAGGAATGAAAATTTCGATAGCTTTGGACAAAGCTTTTGGAAAAGACATAGATACGTCTCTACATAATAAAATTTTAACATAAAATATAAATGTATTCATTCGGCAGCTGCGTCCTGTCCATTGAGATTTACAACTACGACATGCTGATTTATAGACTCGAACCTATTACTGCAGCCGTATTTGTCTGTTTTAAAATGTATACTTCTAGCCACTGCGCTATAGCGTGTAAAACTATTAAAATGACTTAATGATTTGGGTTAGGATATCAAAATTATATTGGGTTAACTTTCTTCCTGTTCTTCGTTATTTTTTTTATGTTTTATTTTGTAATTTTTCATTATTTAATAGAAGATGCAGTTAAGTTTTGTATGTCAAAATAGTACATTGAAATAAAAAACACTAGGATTAAGTTACTCTAATTTTTAGTTTTCGTATTGTCTACATTAGCGTCTCAGAGATATTTCCTGGGGAGGGCTGGATTTTAGGTTTGAAGAGATAGATATGTTCGTGTAAAAGTAGTTTTTTTTATTATTTTAAGGGGCAAATTTTGTTGTACGTAAAATTTCTGGGGCAGGCACTATTCTGGGGTGGGCACGGGGAGCCGCACCCATCTACATTTATGCGGGTATTAAGTGTGAAAAATAATATTCAATAATCCTATACGTAAGTAGACTAACATACTCAAAAGCTTTTTAATATAACAATATATTTCAAACATTCATTCGCGTCGAGATTATCCGTTACTCCTCTCGGAGGTAAGACGGCGCCAATATTTGGACTTTGTGAATGCATCCCAAATCAAATTCTTATAAATACAACAGGAAACACAAATGAAAATTTTCACTAAAATACTGTAAAGGAATTAAAGTTTTTGTGTAATAAAAATAAGGGTGTTAATTCTTTGAAATGTTTACATATTTTGATACGATCTTTAGGAATTGTAATGTAAGTCACGCCTCTCGATGTCACCTCGTTTGTCACTATCGACAGAGCAACGTGCGGTTTTTATATGCAAGGATAAGCTAGGAGGCAGTGGTGAATATTTGCTTGTTTACTTGTTTTACAAAAAAATGGTGTTGTGTTGCCACACACAATGCCTCTAAAATTGTTTTAACACTAGGAAATATTTGCATAGGAAATATTCAATATTTTAATTTGTTTGCTGTGATATCGAGGCAAAGCGTGGCGTAGAGTTTTCCCACTGAACACGCAATGCCTCCAGTTTGGGGGAAAGTGGAGAGAGCAGTGTCTTAACACTAGGCTCCTCCTGCCTACGATACTACATGAAGGCTAAATACACAGTATAGGCACGGCATATATCAATCTTTTTACACTGCTAGTCTACTTAAAGGATACATACAACAATACAACACATATTTCAACAACCGTCTCATAGTCTACAATATAAACAATACGAAAAAATATCGTCCCCACATTTGCATATATGCAAGTTGAATTGCAAATTGTAAATGCATGAGAAACGTAATCATTTCGTTACATTATTTTAACGACACTGTATTTTTCACCTCACGAATATGTTAAAGGACACACTTATATGAGTATAAAATATATAATAGTGTAAGGTCACTCCCTCATTCACTCTTGACGAAATCTTAGAAACTACAAATGTTAAAAATTTGTCAATTTTCACATTAAAAGTTACAATGACTTAACGGTTCACAGTAAATTTTAATGCGAAAAATGTTTGGGTGACGACGAAGGGTTAGTTCTTTTTACCAAAAAAAATCAAAATCAAATCAGCGTCACGCTGTATCCCGCACACAGCAGGGTAGGCAAAGGGAACCTTGTCTTAAGAAACTCCGTTCCTCACTTTCTGCCGAATCCTGGAGGCATTGCGCATTGAGTGGCATAACACCTGAGCGAAGAAATGCAAATATAAACGTAAATAAATATTTTACTTCCTCGAGTGGGGATCGAACCCACAACCGTCGCGTTACAGTCACACCCTTGTCAACACAACAATAAATTCAATTTTTAACATGTACAAGTAAAAAATAAAAATCTCTATCATTATTAAACTAATGCCAAGATAAAGAACATTAGAAAGTAAAAAAGAACACATATTTTAATGATAAACAGTAAGAACTACGACTTAAAGACTTAAATTAATCAAATAACTTAAGTCACTCTAATGATGCATGTCCATCATTAACATATGCATGGACCACCGCGCTGGTTGTTTTATATTCAAATTTGTTTTAAATAATCATTTTAATTGGTCAATAGATATTCTATCTGTGTCTCTATAACACCTGAGGGCGTCTAATATTATATGATATTGTTAGTTTTCTATAGCTAAGTTCTATTGTTTTATAGCCATTGGCGTTGGAGGAGGGGGTCGGGTGGGCTGTGCCCACCCCACCTTCAAATTAAAAAAAACACGTTTACGTAACATATTATCTGTTCAAAGGTAAAGTGTGGAAAAAATGGTCAGGAAATTATAATATTAATTCATTTCTTTGAGTGAGAATCGAACTTACGACCGTCGCATTTACAATCATATACTGTGCCGCTGTTCTACGACGGAAATTAAAATTATATTTAAGTTATTTTCACTTCTTTGCTCCAGTAAACACCTAAAGTCAATGGGGCGAAAAGTGAAGAACTGTTTCGTTTGACATTTTCCGTAACACTATTTTTTTTACCTATTTTGGGTATATGAAGAAATCCGTAAAAGTAAAAAAAAAATAAACAAAATAAAAACCATAGTGGCGCAGCGTCTCAATGTGAACGCGACCGTTATTGGTACGATTCCTATTCAAGGGAATGAATTATTTTCATTTTCCTAGCTCTGGTAACAAGGTAAAGCTTGGCGATAAGTTCCGCCATCATCCAGTAATGGAGTGTCTTAACACTAGTTTCTCTTTGTCTACCCTGCTGTATGCGTGAAGATGTAAAAACACAAAAGATACTACTTATAAATACAACATATATTGTTGTACGATCAGTTTACGCAATTTCCTTAGCTATTTCAACATTCAGTAAACATGAGATGCCTTCCGAATCACAATTATGCTCCAAAAGAGCCGACTCCATACAAATTTATTAATTAGCACGCTGCCCGCGGCCCCTCTGCCGCCTCTTGCTACCTTTTAAAACGTATATAGACTAAATATTGTATTATTATAGTAACTACTTACTACTGATACAGTCCTCTTATACTTGAAACGTGTCTAGCTTATAATATTAGTATATACTATCGACTCACCCGCGGCTTCGCCTGCTTAATCTGTTGTTAGTACACATTTTAAATAAAACTATTTTTACCAGATTAATCGCGTATATTTAATACATTTTTGGAAACCCGACGATTCGAACACTTTGCAGTAATCCGTGATCACACGCGGTGGTACACTGAGGTGGCATTCGTCTGTCAGTTGAAATAATTATTATATCAAACTACCCTCACAGCAGTTTGATAAATAATTATGACATTGTAAATAGGAAAGTCGTTGTGACACAGCGCCTGAATGCAAACTCAACGGTTGTGGGATTCCCGCTTGAGGGAATTAATCCTTTTCATTCGCCAGCTCTGGTAAAAATACGAAGCGTGGTGTCGTGTTTCGCCACTCAACAGATATTGTCTTGAAAATGTGGCAGATATCGGGGAAGAGAGTGTTTTACAGAACCCTTCCCCTTTTTCTTAACTTATCTGAAGTTAGAAGAGAAAGAAGAAAGGGAAGGGCTTAAGTTTAAATACTCAAAATGTGAATTAAAACACCTAAGTTAGTTGAAAATAATTAGAAGAGGTGTCCACTTTGAACGATTTCCACAGAATTCGTTCTAGATGATAATTATCACGGAAACCACGAGAAATTTCGAATATGCCCAAAGGAAGTATATCAATTAGGCTAAATATGGAACCGGCTTTTTAAATTGGCTTTGTAGCGAACATTCTTCTAACGAACGCTGGAGAATCCCACGATACAAACCAAACGCGACTATTTATCTGTTAATTATTATATTTGTATAACAATACCAGAACTAGATTCTCACGCGTACTCGTATGTGTAGATGGTGGTGGGTTCCAATCTTATTCGAATTGATATTAAACATAAAATAAAATTGAATTCATGCTGAAAAAATCTTCTGTAGTTGCAGAGAGAAACCACTGTCGACGTTTTCCGCTTTCCGCCTTCCGAAATCGGAAAATTATCTTTAATTAAATTTACTTTATTTTCTGTTTTCTCAATTTGAACTTTAAAAATAATTCTACTCGCAAATAAACAATAAACAAATGTATAAACATAATTTATACCTAAATCTCTTCCCTTCTTTTATATCCCACATGTAGCAGGATAACCAGAAGGAACCTAGTGTTAAGTAAAACTCCGCTTCTCACTTTCCGCCAAATTCCAGAGGCATCGTGTATTAAGTGGCGTCGAACTCGATACACAGCCGAAGAAATGAAAATAATAAATATTAAACTTCCCGAATGGGAATCGAACCCGCAACCTAGTGCCCCTGCGCCACGACTGGCTTCTGATCTATATATTATTTGTATCTAAATATAAATATCTAAGTATATTTAATGCCTAACGTAATTAAACACTTAACTTCGAACGGTGGAAGTAAACACGGCGATATTTTAAGAAGGCTATCAATCGGCCAGTCAACTGAAATGGTGGATTGCTCGGCTTTGTGGTGTTCCAACTCGTTTTACTATTAACTAGTGGTTTTTAGTTATTGGAGTTGAAAATGTTGTCGGGTTATTGTTGTTGATTGTTGAACTTTTTTTTGTTGTTGATGTTATTGGGTTTTTTTTATTTGTGAATATGTATTGCATTTCTACATTATGTTTTAGATTTCAATAGAGAAAAATATACTATGATCAACAGTGTTAACAATATTAAAATGATAATACTGATGAATAAAAAAATATGTAATTTTGTTTACTATAGCACCTTACAGTGGTATTATTTTTAAATTAAAAAATTGCTAAATTATTTAAAATTCTATGTATTGATAAGTCTGATAAATTTATTTCTCCTGCACATATATTTAAATTCATGGCTTAATGCAAATAAATTTAGTTTTAGCGACATCTAGTGTTCAATAGCAAAAGCTATAGTTACTTTCAACTATTTCCCAATTGATGGCGATGGCTGATTTTTTAAAATATTTCTTGTAAAGAAATATTTATATTTAAAGATTTTTTTTTGTAAATGTAACCTACAATATAAATTTCAATAATATTTGATAATATATTTTTGTTGTCAATATAATTATTTAAATGAAATTATTTATTTAAATTTATTAAAAGTAATTGTAACGAACTGGCAACACTTCGTTCAACCATTTTTCTTTCTTGACGTGCTGTCAAACAATCAAAACAGCACGTGTAAAAATGCGTATTGAAACTTGTTATTTCTGCTCCTCCAGGATATATCCTGGCCATGGCATACAATTTGTGAGAAACGATTGCAAGGTAAATATCAATTGACCAAAATTCTTATTAATAGTAATTAGTTTTACACAACTATTTTGTCCGTTGCGTTAACCGTACGTAATATCATCAGATTTTCAGATTTTGCCGATCAAAATGTCATGCAGCGTTCAAAAAGAAGAAGAACCCACGTAAAACTAAATGGACCAAAGCTTACCGTAAGACTGCTGGTAAAGAATTGGCTATTGACCCATCATTTGAATTTGAGAAACGTCGCCATGCACCAGTGAAATATAACAGAGAACTATGGACAAAGACCATAGAAGCTATGAAGAAAGTGGAGGAAATCAGACAGAAGAGATCTAATAATTATATTATGCAACGATTAAGGAAGGGACGCGAAGTAGAGTGGCAGAGAGATGTCAGAGAAGTTCAAAGAGATATCTCTCTTATCAGGTATGTTTTGTTTGAAATTTGAACTTAAAATTTACTTAAGATTGCGTAATCCACATAGAAATTTCACTATTAATCATATACATATCAATAATAAACAATTTTTTCATTAATATATTAATATTAAATGTAGTAGTAGTATTAGATGTATGAAGGAAATAAATAAATGTGATTTTTTAAAAATGCACCTTAACTTCTTAAAAAACTCCAATAGGTTGTGTTTACTTTTTTTACTATAAATAATATATCACCATCTATCTGCATTTATTCATGTCCTTATATCTAAAGGCCCTAATTGACCGGTATGTAAAGCCACAGTTTAATAGGCCTTCAGAAAGTGGTCAAAGTACTTTGCTATACTTTTATCTTAAATTTTTCACACACCTCACTGAATTATATGAGGATTCTTAAAGCATGACCATTTTGCTGCTTAGTCGATTAGGACAAACATGAAGCAAATAATACTGTGATTTTTTAAAACCATAGCATATGCTGTAACTTAAATAACCAAATAATATATGCATGTTTTTTTCTTAGATCACCTGCCGCAGGTCTCAAACAGAAACAAGCCGAAGAAATGGAAGTTGAACCTGAAACTATTGAAGTTGTCGATGCCAAGGGAAGGAAGCAAGTGATAGAAGCACCTGTCATGGTACCCGCTGTGGGGGAGATGATAGAGGAGGGAGGGGATGTGGAACTGTAATTGATTAGGAAATATAAGTTTTACACTAATATATTTTTCGTTTTATTTAGAAACTAGCAACCCAAATGATGCATCATCTGTTTAAACTTATTGTAATATTATAGCCAAATTATATTAAATCTTTACGTAAATTGAAGCTTATGTGTAATTCTGATGTATAAGCTACTATAAAGTTTCATCTAAATCTGTTTAGTATTTTTTACGTGAAAGTGGAACAAACATGCAGTGGCGTAGTGAGCTTAACTCGCGCCCGGGGCAAAATACTTTTGCAGCGCCCCCCACGCATACATCACAATATAATTTCATATGTACGTTTAAATAGTTTTGCGGACTATTTGGCGCCCCTTTAAGAGCGGCGCCCGGGGCATGATGCTCCCCCCTCACTACGCCACTGCAAACATTCATCCTCACATACTTTTATGTTACTTAAAACTATACATTTTTTATTCTATTTTATCTTAATTAAATGTAACGATTGTTTTCATTTCTAAATTAAAGATAACAAACTAAAGATTTCGCAGTACTCAATGCCGCGCTTTACCTCGACACCAGAGCGAAGAAATGGAAATGCAAACGTAAATAAATATTTCACCCCTTCCAGTGGTGATCGAACCCACAACCGTCGCGTAACAGTCACACCCTTGTGCCGCTGCGCCACGACTCAACAAGCAATGCCCCCAGAAAACGTCCGAAAGTGGGGAACGGAAGGGCCGCAATGAGAACGAAGTGTCGATACAAGATTATCAGATTCCCTCTGCCTACTCTGCTATATGTGGTTATATTATAACAAAAAACACTGCTATATTATCACAAAAATGCATTAACATACGACAATATTTAATTTACCGCCAAAGTTGTAAAATTAACTTTGGCGCATTTATATTACGTATAAGCCAATAAATATGATGAAATCGAGGAAAATATTTTGTCATACAACCTCGTCCCCATTAAAGATTTGAAGCCAAACTCATAGCATGCTATAGATACTTACCTACCTTTTTTTCCTTCAATTCCTACTGGGAACCTAAAATGTTTATTTATTCGTTATTGCTTAATAAATTGCTAGTATTTCGTCAACAACAAAATTGTCTTGATAATATAAATAAAGTATTGATTTCCAGCGCCACCAATACCTTAATCCCCTTAGGTGTACTGACAGGGGTTGAAAACTCGAATATAATTTTTTATTTTTTTGTTATAAAAAAAACATTATTTTACTTTATTGTTTGTAAGCAGTCTTTTATCTTCGATTACCACTCGAGGAAATGAAATAGCGTTTTCTCGCTCTGGTTTCCATCCATGGTTGAATTCCACCACTCAACACGCAATGCCTCCAAATGGGTAACGGAGTGTTAACACTAGTTTTCCAGGTTTTGCGAACCTGCTATGTGCGGGATACAAGGCGAAGCTAAAAAATACCTTTAAATTAAATTCGATATCTATTGTATTTAGTTACATATAAAATACCAATGTGTTATTTAAACATAATTTTTAATTAAAAAAAGATTCTCAGAGATACTGGCAAAGGTTTCATACTCCTGTTTAATCCAATTAGTACCGGTAGCATGTCTGGATTAAGCACCCAGTCTGTTCACCTGCCTCGTTGTAACAGTTCTCTTTGGTCATTCAAAATGGCCGTGTACTCTTACTTAATTAGTACATTAGTGGCTGTCGTGTCTTACGTCGTATATCAAAAATACTCAAATGTCTACACGAGTTTTGTTTCGAAACCTGAAAAAAGATATGATTACATCATCGGTAAGATTGTTTTGTAGTCAGTGCTCTCTACTCTCTCTATATTTTAGTTTTTTTATTGAGATAGTGAGAGATATTAAGAATATATATAACTAAAATAAAGTTTCCAAAAATGTTTAAAAAAAGTTAAAAAAAAAAATGTTTTGAAGGGAAATTTAGAAACAAGTTCTGTTGGAGTCTTACGTAATAGGTATGCCAGGTTTTTATTTTATTAATGTGCATCAACAACTCACTTTAAGCGCGACTGTTGTAGGTTCGATTTCCGACGCGGAAAAGGGAGTTATCTTCATTTCCTCGCTCTGACAACTTCTCACGTTCAGTTAAAAATACTAAGTTTTTTTATGTTATTCTACTATATGTGGATTCCAATCGAAAAAGACATTTTTTTATCTAGAGGCCTATAATTATGATGTATGCCTCTTAACTAGTAGAAATTAACTGTAATGATATAAATATTTGCTCAGTTGGTGCTGGAACAGCAGGATGCGTGCTCGCGGCCCGGCTCTCAGAAGATCCCAATTTGAAGGTATTGTTATTGGAAGCTGGAGATCACATGAGCTACTTCACCAAGATACCGCTAGTGTCGACCGCCGCGCAGCAAGGCAACAACGACTGGTCAGTGCACGCGACTTCGCAGAAATATTCATCTTTTGGATTGCACAACCAGGTATTATAAAACTTACAACTTATTTGGTGGCAGCCAATGCAAAAATAGTTGAACATAAACTAATAATAATTAAAAAAACCCAAATCGGCACCAGCTCCCAAATAACGAATTTCAAATAGTAAAAAGCCTCAATAATTTTACAGCGAAAACTGCCTACCCTGCTATGTGAGTTCCGCCACTCCAGAATTTGGTGGAAAGTGGGGTACGGAGTGTCTTAACACTAAGTTCCGTCTGCCTATCCTGCGGTATGTAATTTAATTTTTATTTTTATATTCTTTTTAGGTTCCAATTATTCCACGAGGGAAAGGTCCAGGAGGGTCCAGCCAAATTAACTTTCTTCTCCACGGTTTTGGTTTGCCTGAAGACTTTAATAGATGGTCGAGACTTGGTTTCAAAGGATGGACCTTAGAAGATTTAAAACCATACTTCTTAAAAGCATTTGGAACTGTAAAAAGCGAGTTCGATTCTGATTTTTGCCCACCAAAAGGATTTTGTTCTGAGGTAAGAAAACATAAATGTTCGGGGAATTTTGGAGAATTTTTTTGTTTTGAATTTTCGCAATTGGGGAATTTTCATTATGTTCATCTTTTTTATTCTATGGAATGTAAAAAATGATACTAGAAGCTTTTTAAAAGAATAATTGAATGAAAAAAGAAATATGTTTTATATTAATAACCATTCAAATTGTATCGCCGAATATAAGAAATACACACACACTTTATAGTGTTTGAAAATAATGTCAACAAAAAAAAAATATGCATTATTTTATTAATATTTATTTTAATAGTATTTAATGCAATTTTCAGGCACCAATGAAGTTAAAGCTCATTGACGAAGAAAACGAAATGATGAAAGTTTTCAAACAGGCGTCTTCAAGTATTGCAGACAAACATACTTTATTTAGAAAAGCCACAGCGAATGTTCGAGATGGTAACAGGTTCCAAACTTTTGATGCATACCTGAAGCCGGCACTGCGAAGACCTAACTTGCATGTGCTGTTAAAGACTCAGGCGATTTCGGTGAGTTTCATAGCTTTTCAAACTATTTTTTTTCTTTGTAGCATTGACTTATGGCTAGAAATGGATGGATTTTTTAGGCAACAAGCCCATTACACCATGAAACCGCGTTATTTACTTTCGTTTCGTTTTTACATTTTGTGTTGAGTGGCAGAAATCAACATCAAGTTTTGTTTAAGTAAAAAAGGTCATTGAAAAAAATTCACCGCTTCAAGTGAGAATCGAACCCGCAACCAACTACTAATTAAATTGAAGTAGCAAAAAGGCAGACAGACTAACAAACACAAACATAGTGAAAAATAAAAACCAATTTAATTTCAGGTTAGATTTGTAAACAAAAAGGCAGCGTCTCTCTACATACTACAAGATCACCGAAATCTGGACAACATATTCGTTAAGAGGGAGATCATTGTCAGCGCTGGTGCTGTTAAAACACCACACTTGATGATCTTATCGGGGATTGGACCTAGAAACTTAATCAAAAGGTATTATGAAAGAAATTATATATTAATCTTAATTTTTTGTATATTTAAATTTTATGAATCTCTCTGTTTTTGGCACATTTCCAGTCGTTGCATGCTAAAAATGGCGCAATGCTCACACCCCTTGATAAAGTAGATATCTACTTCCTTTAATAACCCTCCCTTAACAGTCGGGCAAAAGAAAAACATTTTTTAAAATAGTAATTTTGCCTTTTTCCTTCAGGCTCAGGATAGATGTTATATCTGAAAACGAACGTGTCGGTCGAAATCTCCACGACCACATGAACATGCCTCTCTACGTCAGCATCAAGAAACCTATCGGCATCACTTTAGCCAAAGTGTTCAGTGTTTCAACTTTAGTGAATTATTTTTGGTATAAAACCGGTAAGATGAAGAATTATTACTTAAAATACTTTTAGTCTTTGTACGGGAAATACCTACCTTCTCGATTGTCCGCAAGGTATAGAAGTAGGACAATAAGCAAACCAATATATGAACATTATGTAAATGGAAAGTTTATTTCTGGTGGGAGAAACAAAATTTATTTTTTATATACATGGGTACAGGCTACAATAAACCTACAAAATTTTGCAGTAAAAGCCACATGTTTTTGTCAAACAAAACATATTAATGTTGCTTTACATTAATAACATTTTTATAACTTTTTTTGTAGGCTACCTAGCATTTCCACCAGTCGCCGGCTTGGAGTATAGAAATACATCGGCTTTAATGCTGTTCTCGATGGGCTCAGCCAGTGAAAGATTATTACGTGATTTATCTAACTACAAGTCTAAGGTATACTAAATAAAATATGTTTTATAGATATGTTTTTTGTGTATCATTAAATAATAAAAATAATTTTAAGTTAAATATCGAGCTTAGTGAGTCATTCGAGAGGCTTACGACGAGCAGTGGCCGAAGACACACTTACGACGATCATGTCACAATATATTTTATTCAGAATAAATGAATTTGGATCTTCTTTGAATTATGTTTACAAAGTTCCTGTATAAGCTATAAAAAGTGCGGGATACAGCGTGAAGAACAAAAACAAGAACAAAGAAGAAGAAGAAAAAACACAAAGTAACGAGAGAATCTGGAAGCCGTCGTGACGCAGGGGCACAAGAGTATGACTGTAATGCGACGGTTGTAAGTTCGATCTTTCGTTCTGGCAACCAGACAAAAGCCCGGCCTTGAATTCCCCCACTCAACAGCCTTGAAAAATTCGGCGGAAAGTGAGGAACAATCTTAACACTAGGTTCCCTCAGCCTACCCCGCTGTTTGCGGGATACAGCGTGAAGCTTAGTTAATTTTTTTTATACAGACTAGTTATTTATAAAAGAATATTAACAGGTATTTCGAGAAACATTCCCTTTTCACAACGACACCAGCAAAGAGGGCTTCATGTTCCTAGCGACGTGCGTACGGCCGAAGAGCAGGGGCACTGTCACGCTGAAGGACTCCAGCACCACTGTCCCGGTGGTGGTCGACCCTAATTACTTACATCGGGATTATGATGTTAAATGTATGATAAAAGGTTAGTTTATGTATAAGTAGGTAAATGTAGGAATTTAGTTTTTGATTGCTGCATTTAACTTCACGCTGTAACCCTGATTATGGCAGGGTAGGCAGAAGTATATTTATAATATTATAAGATTCTTTATTGCACGAAATAACACACATAATAAAACATACATTAAGAAAAGACATACACAACGGTGGACTTATCTCTAGAAGAGATCTCTTCCAGTCAACCCGTGGAAGTGGATAAGTGCAAAGTAGCGGGAAAGACAAGATAGTGCAGGGAAATTGAGAAAGACAAAAACAAAAAAAATCATAAAATAAAACTAATAGTAATAATAAATATAAGAAAATAAATAATTAGGCATGACATACACATAAATAAACATAAATATAGTTATACGAAATAAATAATATATTATAACATCTAAATATAAATACATACACACTATATAATAAATACATATTCTTTATAACTTAAATATATACCTATATAAAAAGGAACAAAAAGAAAATTAAGCTTATTAATAATATTTGTAGTTATAAGTATGCGATCGTTTACCCTCGAATATACTATATATGTTATTATTTAAATACTCTAGTATTGACTAAAAGGCATCAACTTATTTCGAAATATATCTTTCAGCAATCAGACGAGCGGAGAGACTACTATCAACCAAACCGTTTCAAGATATAGGCGCAAGAATCCATTGGCCGAGACCAGAACGATGTCTCACCTTCTGGAACTACACAAAACTCGACCAAATGGGACTGGTTCGGCGTAGGAAAAAGTAAACTTGATTACACTTCTTTTTCACGCGGTAGGCAAAGAATAGCTGGGAACCTAGGAACAGGAACCTGGGAACCTAGTGTTTAGATACTCCTTGTAATTAAGTTTTCCGTTCCCCACTTTCCCCTGATTTCTGGAAGCATTGCGTGTTGAGTGGCCGACGCACTGTACAGTCGCACGCTTGTGCCCGTACGCCACGACTGGCCTCACATTGAGTACACATAAAGTTTAAAATTTACGTTAAAGGAGAAAAGATATGTAATACTTAACATGGCCATTCTGTTTTGACCTCAAAAAAGAACATCGATTTTTTTCGTTAATTATAATTTTATTAACTACTATTGTGTATTGTGTAACGTAACACTAGACTACTTTTGTTTTGCGTATTTAGTGCTTTTGTTGTTTTTAGGGTTTTTTTAACATGTACTGCGATAATCCATAGGGTTTTTGCTTAAAAAGTATAACATCATCAAACGTGGTTGTAGGCTGTATGATTGGATCCCACGCGGCTTTGATTGATATCTTTATTTCTCCGCTTTGACGAGACAGCGCGCAGTGTTAACAACGCGCAATGTCTCGAAGCGGTCTGTCTTGGGGCGAAAATTACCGCGAAAATACCAGTTGTAGCATGGTTATTCAACCATGCTACATGCGGTATTAAAAGTGAAGCTAAAAAAACTTGATACGTACTTAATTTATTTTAACCTTGTATGTCTGACTAAAAAAAATATTATAGTACGTATGCACATATTAAATATATATGTAGAAGCATCAGAAGGGGCCTCAAAGCGGTCTTGGCTGTTACTATTCATTTGTGGGCGTTGTAGCAACAGAGATGTTTAAATAAAAGTCACACTTATATTCTACAATGTCTTATTACTCGTTTACATAACAGTTTTACAATAAATGTCAGAAGATTAACAAAATTACAATAGATTAGGAGCCAATAGGTTAATTGGTGAACATCTCACGTCATAGCTGTCAACCAATGACATCTGCTATTCCTCGAGGCTACACCTACTACCCTATTCGGGGTTACCCGCTCCATTTTAAATATTCTTCTAATATAATCCATTACATAAATCAATTAAAATCGAAATGTAATAATTGCGAAATTATAATTAAAACTGATACATAGCAGCGCGCCGTCATATATTATTATTTTTTGTGCAGAATTAAAACAAACATCAACAATTTAAGCTGATCTTTTTACATAGGAAATATATTTTTTTTCAGAGGAAAGAAACAATTGAGTAAACCCATAGAGGAGGTTCCAAAACCAAAACCAAAAGTTCATAGTCCTCCCGATGTATACCTAGAGTGTTTGTTAAGAGAAGTCGCTGTTACTGGACACCACGCAGCCGGCACCTGCGCTGGAGGACAAGTCGTTGACAGTGAACTCAGGTTTGTTTATCTATAACCCTCTTTTCTTTTGAATTTTAAGTAAACATGTAAAACACGTAGTTGCTCATAGAACTAATAACTTTGGTTTAACTTTACCTTTGTATTTTGTGTTTATTTTATATGTTTGTTTTTTTCTGATTTCGTCTCACGCTGTTTCCCTTATGTACTGCTTCAGAAGACAGGCTGCGTAGACAGAAAAGGCCACGATGGCCTCAAATTAATGTTATCTAATGTTATAAATTATGATAAAACCATTTATTGTGAAAAATTGAAACATAAATTCCTCATTTCAGGGTCAAAGACGTCCAAGGCTTACGAATCATGGACGCCAGTGTGTTCCCTTCTCCAATATCGCTATATCCCAATTCTGTCATAGTTGCTATGGCGGAAAAAGCGGCGGATCTAATACGAAACTCTCCTTTAGTTACATAAATAAATATATATAGTTAAGTTGTTTTATTTCTTTAAGAAATACGTAGGTTATCATAGTGCCAAGAAATATTGGTGGTATAATTTTTTTTTAACTTCATACGTCTTTTAACAGTTGAATTTCTTGGCAACTTTAGGTCATTCTACTTCGATCAAAAATATTTGGCAAAGTCTAATGAATAAGAAATATTTTGAATTGAAAATATGGACGGGGAAAAGAAGAGAGATCCTTTTTCCAAGGCAACTGTTTACCAGCAGGCTTAGTAAGCTAGAGCCTAAGGCGGCAGATTTTGGAGGAGGAGCGGCAAATATAGTTTTATGTTTTTGCTCCTTCGTTTTAAATAAAAAAACCTCCAAAATTCGGCGGAAAGTGGGGAACAGAGTGTCTTAACACTAGGTTCCCTCTGCCTACCCTGCTGTGTGCGGGATACAACGTGAAGCTGATTTGATTTGATTTTTTGATTACTAATGTTCAATAGAATTACTGAACAGTACCTATTTTTTGTTTCCAAAGTTTCATTCGTTAACTAAAAACGGGTAAAATTGGTTAGTTTCAACTATGATTAAGATATAGATGTAAGGATAACATTTAAATATCTCGTATTGTGGCGAAATAAATTGTCTTTTATATACCAACTTTATTGCTTAAAAAAAACTTTTTACTTACTTTACAATATTACATCAAAGTGCATTTAATGGAAAATGTGGTATGTGGAAAATGTGAAAACTTAAATAATTTAATAAATTACGTTATAAATGACAAGAACACTTTAGTTTATTTTCGGTTAACCAAATAAACCATTATAGATTACTATGTACACTAATATCTTGAGTAACAATCACAGCATAAATAATAAAACAAGTATAGACTCTAATCATTTTTAAACACAAAGCGAATCAAGGACCTTTTTTGCTTTACTAAATTGGAGTTAACGTTAGAGGTGGTTCAGTTCTAAGCTTGCTCTCTGTAGAACCGCACCGCACCACATTTTCACAATGCCAATCTTAGACGATTTTACAAATTGTGAAAATGATGTTCGCTTAGATGGCAAAGTGGCCATTGTCACGGGTGCTACCGCAGGGACGGGACTGGAAGTGGCAAAGAATCTGGCAAAACGTGGAGCAAAAGTCATCATAGCCAGTCGTAGTCCTGAAAAACTATTAAACGCAAAAAATGACATTATTAAAAGTTCAGGGAACACTGATATAGTCACTGGGACGATGGATTTTGTATCTCTTAAATCGATTCGGAATTTCGCCAATGATATTAACACGTTGGAACCAAGACTTGATATTTTAATCAATAATATTGGTGCTATTGGACTAGAAGACCGACTGACCGCTGATAACTTACACCTCATGATGCAAGTTAATTATTTTGGAGCTTTCTTATTAACATTCCTGCTTTTCCCATTAATGAAAGCCTCTGCACCAAGTAGAGTTGTAAATGTGTCATCTATATCTCTTATTTTAGGATACATTGACATAGACCATATGAATGATGTGGGAAGGTATTCTAATTTTGGACTTTACTGTAATTCTAAGTTAGCGGATGTGTTGTTTACAGTAGAAATGGATAAAAGGATTAAAGGCAGTGGAGTGAATGTTTACAGTATGGATCCAGGTTTAGCAAAATCAGAATTTTTCAGATATTACAATAATACCTCTTTAAAAAATTTTTTTAACACAGGTTTATCAATAGTTGGCAGGCCTCTACATAGAGTTGCAACAATGCCTGTGTTCTTAGCTGTTGACCCTCGAGTGAAGGAGTCTGGTGGAAAGCATTTTCGTGATTGTGCCGAATTTTACAGTAGCTGGTTTGCCAATGATACTGTTTTGTCTCGCAGATTGTGGCAGGAGTCTAAAAGGTTGGTCGGTATTACTCCTGATGAGGACTGGGAAAATTCATAAGAATATATAATAATATCCATATGAATTATAGACTCTTGTTTATAAGAATTACTATTGCTAATACAGTTGTTTTATATATATTTATTAATAAAATATTTTTTTATTTCGTAGAGTTTGTTTAATTTTTACACTTAATTTTAAAAAATACAGATTTTTATCATTTGTACATAAGATCATTTTATCCATAGGTTTGGCTTTTTTCCCAAAACTGGACAAATCTTTTAATATAATACACATTGCTTGTAGAATCACAAAACTATATATTCATTAATTTTAATGTAATAAAATAGAACAGTTATTTAATATTGTACACAATTACTAAAAGGCATTTTCTACCAGAAACGAAATGGGTCTTAATGGGGCACCGAGTGTCGTAACTCCAGATTCCCTCTGCCACCCTGCGAATTTTTCTATCTATTATATTATCAATAATTTGCCAGTATTTATAAATAATATTATATTTGATAGGTTCTGTAAGCCAATAAACATTTGTGTCAGAGACTCCGTTTTATATAAACATCAGTTTGGATAAAAAATTGAAATAGCATAAATATAAATTATACAATTATTGCAAGAACTAAGGACAAAAAATATAATTATACATATTACATTATTTGCTTTTCCTTAATACAAACAGACAGTTACATATACAGTACAATGTACAATGTGCGTATGGGGCGGGGTCACGCGCAGCGGACAGGTAGTAAGAAAATGTCGAGGTCGCTAATTTTGGTTATATTATAATACTAATGACAGCGTACGACTTCGTCCGCTTAGAGCCACCACGACCACCACCACGAGCGTTTGTACTGTTCTAAAATAGGTGGAATACAGTGATATTTGAAATTGATTGATTTATGAAAAAAATCAACACACCGCTTAGATTGAGCGGTAACTCGTATAGCCACGCGATGTTTTGACGTAGCGGGAGAAAATAACCATTTAAAGTATGTGGAAATCGAATTTAAAATCATCCCGTTTAAAGTGACACGGTGCCTCACTGCACTATAACGGCCTCACTTTTCAATATTTTTTTGCCAACATAAAACTGCCCACCTTAATAACAACCTTTACTAATGTGCCCTTTCCTTACTTAACCTTTATCAAATCTTCTTTTGAAATTGCCTATCAAGTTGCATGGCATTTCTTTATTATTTATAGTATAGGCGGACATATCAGTCCGCCGTTTGCAACACCTGAAGGCTGCAAATCTTCAATTTTAAATATATTTAGAAAATGGGACGAACAGACAAAAAATCATGTTCTTTTAATGTTTTACGTGCCCCTACATCATTAAAATCCATGAACAAACACATTTTGTTTACTGTTTTATATATAGATGATTATTGAGGTAATAAATACGTATATAATGATACATTATCACGTGGACGCTTAAATTTACATTAGTGAGTGAGAATTAATAAGTATTATTTTAGTAATACCAAAAGTTATAACACCGCCGCACGTAAACAAAACATACTTATCCATATTTAGGCATTTTATTTGTTATGTTTTAAGGCCGTCGTGGCGTAGCGGCACAAGGGTGTGACTGGTACGCGACGGTTCTGGGTTCGATCTCTACTCGAGGAAGTAAAATATTTATTTTAATTTATATTTCCATTTCGCTTCGCTCCGGTGTCGAGGTAGGTAAATCTCGGCGTTGAGTTCCACCACTAAATACGCTATGCCTCCAGTATTCGGGTGAAGTGGGAAACGGAGTGTCTTAGCACTAGGTTTCCTCTGCCTACCCTGTTATGTATACGATACAGCATGAAGCTAATTTTTAATATAATTATAAGCCTAGTTGTATATTTTACTTAAGTATAGAGGTACGTTCCTACTAGTTGAGTCTAACCAGAAACAATACAATCTCACATTTTAATATAATTAATAAAATAAAAGACTTATAAAATCTCCCGTCTGTGTCTTTTCACTTTCATTAATACATCTGTACCTATATACGAGTATGTCTCACATTCACAGTCAATGTCATGTTATTAAATATGAAAACTTTTTAAGACATTGACTGTCTGAAACTAAAGCAAATGTGCACTGTACAATAATTGCTCGTCACGTTCCAGTAGGCATTACAGATGCAATCAGCGTCAGTCATATTAAGAAACAGTAAACAATAGTAAAAACTAACATTTTTTTTTATTGCCAGAATAAAATAACACAAGATATCATTGTCAAATAAAATGACGCCTGAGTTTCTCGTCATATTTGTTGATTTATAAAACAACCAAAAAGAAAAGAATAATATTGTGCCTTAGAAAAAAAATATAAAAGGCTAGCCTTAATTGAAACAAAAGGTTTCTCGATACAGAATTATCAGTTTCCTGCTTATTTTATTTATTTCAACACGCACGAGTCGATGCTCACTGATTGCGTCTGGCGCGTTGTCTATAGTTAATGAAATTATGAATTAAACTATAATCTTTTGATAAACTATAGTCTTCATTAAACTATAGTCTTTCGTGGACTTCTCTTTCTGTCGTCTTCGATCTGGCAGCAAGGCACTCGAGTTTTAGGAATACGCAGGGCCTCAAAAGATTCGTAAAAAAATCACGTAAATTCGAAAGTGGCGAATGGAGGGGTATACCCTCTGTCTACCCTGCTAGTGTTGTGCGCGAGACACAACGTGAAGCTGAGCTATTGTTACAAATTATACTATTTATAATACATACAAAAATAATAATTTAAATATTACACCCGAGAGCGCAAACATAATTAAGCAAAGTAATCCAACCGACATTATTTAATACGTAAAGTATCGCCCGCTTCTAAACAAGCTGCGCTATGAATAAGTTTACGAATGTACCTATAACTAAGCAAAAGACTGAAGGATAACAATAAATATTTTTTTATCCATTTACTAGCATCGCTAGCAATTTGTATGATAGGTAAATTATCTTTCCACCTTCAATTTTCCTTTAAAAATTGACTGAAAAATAGATTTTGCGCGGTGGCGGGACTGTACGCCGCCGCCGTACTTTCGTGTTACTAGAACGAGCAAAAGAAAATAATCCATTTTCATCATCATCATCATCATCATCAGCCTGTCCTCGTCCACTGCTGGACATAGGCCTCTCCAATGGCACGCCACTGAGCTCGATCTTCAGCTCTTCGCATCCAGCCGCTGCCCGCTACTTTGCGAATATCGTCACCCCATCTAGCTGGAGGACGTCCTACATTACGCTTGCCGAGGCGTGGTCTCCACTGTAGAACGCGCTTACCCCAACGGTCATCGGTTCTGCGGCAAATGTGACCAGCCCATTGCCACTTCAGCCTGCTAATCCTTTGGGCTATGTCGATAGCATTGGTTCTCTGACGGATAACTTCATTTTGAATTCGATCCTTCAGAGATATTCCAAGCATAGCCCTTTCCATAGCACGCTGAGCGACTTTAAGCTGGTGGACCAATCGCACTGTCAGTGTCCACGTCTCGGCTCCGTATGTCATAACTGGTAGGACGCACTCATTAAAGACCTTCGTCTTTAGACTTTGCGGTATTGATGACGAAAAGACATCACGCAGTTGCCCATATGCCGCCCAACCAAGCTGTATTCTTCTGCGAGCCTCCATCTCGAAGTTGTTTCTACCTAACTGTACAGTTTGACCAAGATAGACATATTCCTGAACAACTTCGAGAGGTACTCCATGAAGTGCAATCGGTTCCGGAATTACATGTTCGTTGAACATTATCTTGGTTTTATCCAAGTTCATCCGAAGACCGATGCGAGCAGAAGATTCAGCCAAGGTGCTCAACATGTATTGCAGGTCCTGCACGGTTTCAGCAACAATGACAATGTCGTCTGCAAACCGCAAGTGTGAGAGAAATTTGCCATCTATGTTTATGCCCCGTCCTTTCCAGTGCAGCGTCTTGAACATATCCTCCAATGCATTAGTGAATAATTTGGGAGAAATTACGTCCCCTTGTCTCACTCCTCGATGCAGGTGGATAAGTTTAGACTGCTGATTCTGTACTTGGACGGTCATAGTCGCTGCATTATAAAGGCTTCCCAACACTTTGATATATCGCCAATCGACTTGGCATCGTTGCAAGGACTCAAGAACAGACCAGATTTCAATGGTGTCGAAGGCTTTCTCATAGTCCACAAACGCTAGGCACAAGGGAAGATTATACTCTTCGGTCTTCTGTATAATCTGCCGTACCGTGTGAATATGGTCTATGGTACT
>HE672065.1:379802-393791 GCA_000313835.2 Heliconius melpomene melpomene
AAAAATAAAGAGTTCTCGCGTCTGAGTATCTATTTTATTTAAATTTTAAAAATTACTTTACCTTTCGAACTATTTTCGAAACGAACGTTCTTTTTTTCTGTTTAAAAATTTTTTTCTTCGTGAAATTAACAGAACTATTGTTAAAATTATCAGGAACTATTTTATTCATCCCTATGAGTGCAGATCTTGCCCCGATTTTTATTTGCAAAAAAATGATCTGCCAAGGGAAGTTAGCAGATCATTTTTTTACATAACTTTTTCAGGGGTAAAAACGACAGAACTATTTATAAAACCTATCAGGAACTATAGAACTCAGGTGCATGCGAAGAGAACTCCATTTTTTTTTGATCTGCTGGACAATGCTCTGCTAAGTTCACAGATATTTCCGTTGGCCAGTTGGTGGGAGAATCCAATTTTTTTTATGAAATCTCACATATTTTCTAAATACATGCTTTACAACGAATTTCTCACATTTTAGTTAACTTTATGTGTTGTCCCACATATGGCAGGGTACCCATAGAGAACCTAGTGTCGAGATACGTGTTCCGTTCTTCTGTTCCCTATTTCCCACTCAATTTCAGGGACATTGTGTGTTTAGTAGCGGAACTCAACGAAGAACTCTATTCTTACATGACAATAATTTATTCTCCGTAGTCGGAATTGATCCCACAACCCTCAGACTCAGTACAATAAAAATAAAAAAATACCTCTATAATAACATTCTCAAAAAGTAAAATGATACAAAAGTACATACTGGCAAGGTCATATATCTACACATTTTATAGCTGTAGGTACAATAATTGCTTGAGGCCAGTCATGGCGCAGGGGCACAAGACTGTATCTGTATACGCTACTGGTTGTGGGTTCGATCTCCACTTGATGAAATGTAATACTTATTTAAATTTATAATTTCATTTCTTCGTTATGGTGTCGAGGCAAAGAGGCGTTGAGTTCCGCCACTCAACACGCAGTGCCTCTACAATTCCGCGGAAATTGGGAAACGGAGTGTCTTAACACTAGGTCTTTCTGCCTACTCTGCTGTTTGTATGTTTCAATAATGGCTTCATCTAAGTAACTATACAGAATTGCACAAAAATAAAAGCAGACGAAATGTAATTTAGACATGTAGGCAAATGTATATATTAGGCAGATTATCAAATTTAGTTTTACACTAGTGTTGTAATAAGTGCTATTAGTATTAACCGACCGAATATATTACGCTCCGTTTTAGTAAGTACGTATAGTCTGGCAAATATGTTATTGATAATGGGAAGCACGTGCGGTAAATTGTGCAGTATACGTATGCGCAGAGAACGTTCGATCAGTGTTATCCTCTTATGTTGTTTTATCTCACGCTTAGCAAATCACATTTACCTATACGATAATTAAAATATCTGATCATGTTTATGTTGTAGTAAATTATACAAAACGAAAATTTTATGAGGATATCTAAATATCGCAAAATAATCAGCTGTTCCATACATTGTTGTCGAGAATAAAATCAAGACTAGCCCGAAAAGTATAATAACATTTTTGAGTCAATAAATAATTAATCAATTCTAAGCTTCTGCTTATATAACTAATGGCACATGATATTTACGTATATGTGTATATACTATATACACACTTATGTACAACATAAACATTCAGTGTGCATAATACAAGCTTATAAACTATGCAACATGAATAAAGAAATATCTGGCAATATTTAAACTTCTTAAAGATTATATAAAAGAAAATAATATTGGGTAAATTATTTCAATAAATTTTGAGGTACAAAAAATGAGAGTGCGGGTATCCCTTTGCCATAGTTTGCTATTTGCGTCAGTGTGAGTGCTACGTCCTTACAGGAAATTCGCACCCACACATCTTTAAAGGTACTATCGAGCTCACACTATATTGTTCAAAGAAGAATATAATTAATTGTAAACAAAAATGCCTTTTACCGTTTCGATTATCTGCTTTATTATTTGTCAATTTTTATTTTTTACTTTCTTGCATGCATAACACGTTAATAAACATAAACATAATTAACGTTTTAAATAAAACGGTAATAAAATTTTGATTTAATTTGGAGATATAATTTATTAACATAATTTATTTGTTAAGACCTCTATTTCCATAATCAAAAAAATTATTTACTTACCCATAAATTGATTTTGCATGTTGCCTAACGCCAAAATCTTGTATTTGTTTGCATATTTTATATATTAAATTTACTTTTTAAATTTTACTTTTTTTATTGAATTTGGATTGAGAAGATTTGTACGTGGCCTCATTATAATAATTTAATTCCGTTTTTTATTTAATTTTTCAATTACCATATCTTCATTTTGCATGTTCCTCTGGTGTTTTTTACTAATTTTTATAATACTAGATAAATATGCTCTACTACGCCATTCCGTATATATGATGCTATCATATGATATTATATTCATATTTCATAGTAATGAACTGATAGCGTTGCACTCGACTGTACAGTAGTCCGGTCACACCCCGCAACGATTCCCCGCGAGCCCTTACGGGGAATCGGTCCGGCGTGAGGGGGTGTCTATGTGCAGACATCAAAATACGCTTTCTGCGCAGTTTGCCGCGCGTGCTTCCCATTATCAATAACATGTTTGCCAGACTATAATAATACATAGGGGAAGTAGGGGCAGCTTGGAAACATGGGCTATATTATTTGATATAATTATAAAAAAATATTCTCTCCCCCATGTCCCCAGACTGGTGGAGTGTCTTTCTCCATGTTCCCTGTATTTTTTGCGGGGGATCCATAAATTTTCTTTACTTAAAAACTAAGAAAATAACGATATTATAAATAGATATATAATGTAGAGTTCAAAACTAATATCTTTAATTTTATAATAATTACTTCATTTTCCTTAATGGACAAGTTCTTTTCTTCGTGTTACCTTCAAGCTACATTTATATCCACACTAGCTTGTTACGTAAAGTAGCTAACTTTGTGACGTATCTCTATTAAAGTCCAATGTATTTTATAAATATAGTTGGAAAACTTATTAAAGGTTCTCAAACTATATTTGTATTACATTTTTATATTATATTGTATTTATTCATCTACTTACTTGTTACTTAGGAAAATTAAAAACCTTTCTGACAATGGAAAATACAATAGAAATGTAAAAGAATACAAAAGATTATTTTATATTATTTTTTATGTAAATTACTAAAATAATGGTAAAAAAAAGAATTGATAACCTCCTTTTCTTACAGAAGTCGGTTAAAAATTGTATTAAAACATGATGTACGAGTATTCCAAACAAAATTCTACTCATGTTAAGCTTAACTTTTTAAATAAATCATAATAGGGGAAAAATATATTAATATGTCCACATAAGTCTCGAATAAGATCGCTAAATAAAAATAAAACAAGTTGTCTAATGTTCGTTCTTATAAACATGTAAAGCGTATCATTGACCTTCTTTTGCTTATTACATTGGTATTAAAACTGAAGGTAGTTCAGTTCTAAAATTGCTGTCTGTTAAACCACACTGATAGTTAGTTATATTTTCGTTATGCGAATCTTAGACGATTTTACAAATTGTGAAAATGATGTACGATTGGACGGTAAGGTGGCACTTGTTACTGGTGCCACATCAGGGACTGGACTAGAAGTGGCCAAGAATCTGTCAAAACGAGGAGCAAGAGTCATTATAGCCAGTCGTAGTCCTGAAAAACTATTAAACGCACAAAACGACATTATTAAAAGTTCAGGGAACACTGATGTAGTCACCAGGACGATGGATTTCGAATCTCTTAAATCAATTAGGAGTTTTGCAAATGATATCAACACGTTCGAGCCACGACTAGACATTTTGATCAATAATATTGGTGCTATTGGACTAGAAGACCGACTGACAGCTGATAACTTACACCTCATGATGCAAGTTAATTACTTTGGAGCTTTCTTATTAACATTCCTGCTTTTTCCGTTAATGAAAGCTTCAGCACCCAGCAGAGTTATAAATGTGTCATCTTTAGCTCTTATTTTGGGAAAAATGGAAATAGATCATATGAATGATGTGGGAAGATATTCAAATTTCGGAATTTATTGCAACGCGAAATTGGCAGATGTATTATTTACAATAGAAATGGACAAAAGAATTAAAGATAGTGGAGTGAGCGTTTACAGTATGGACCCAGGATTAGGCAAATCGGAATTTTTTAGACATTATAACAGTACTTTATGGAAGACATTTTTTAACACGGCTCTTACAATATTTGGTAGGCCTTTACATAGAGTTGCAACAATGCCTGTGTTCTTAGCTGTTGATCCTCGAGTGAAGGAGTCTAGTGGAAAACATTTTCGTGATTGTGCAGAATTTTACAGTACCTGGTTTGCCAATGATACTGTTTTAACTAGAAGATTGTGGAAAGAGTCTAAAAGGCTGGTCGGCATCACTCCTGATGAAGACTGGGAAAATCTTTATTTTTATAATAATAATTTCTATGACACATATAGGTAGTTTAGATAGTGCTAGTCAATTAATAAATAATAATTTCTATTTTTTATATAAAATTATTTGTTGTTTTGCCTACATTTTGCCCAGTTTTAATATTTGTAGAGAATATTATGTACAAAAGCTAAGATAGTTTATTTATGTTTATATTTAAAACACACACAGATTTAAAACAATTAAAAGTTTTTTTTACATTTTTAAAGTGTTATTCCACACTGAGGAATGAAAAATACTCATTAGGTAAACGTATAATGCTAAAATTATCTTATGTGCATGCAATATGATTCACATTATTAATTCACATGATTTTTCCATTATATTGTATAAGTTATTACAATAACTTTTTAGTGTATTATTATGCAACATTCCACCAGCATAAATTACTTAACCAGATCAAGGATAATAATTACTAAGAATCTCTAGATGCATTAACTATCAGATATCTATAGTAATATTCTATTTCTGAAGAGTTTATTTAATTAAAACGTACAATCTCGGGAAATAGATACTTTTGGTGTTTTTATCCATCATGCTGTATCCTGCACACAGCAGGGTCGGCAGAGGGAACCTAGTTAAGATGCCATTCATTCCCCAAATATGAAAAAATATTCTTGCTGGTTAGAGTTACTATTACGTCACGTTACTCGTCTCGATGTAATCTACTGTACCCGCGACTTACCTCGGACACTTTACTGGAATTATATACAATTCTTAGACATTCATGGCAGCAAAGCCGCAGAAAAATACTAGTATCATATATGTAAATAAAGCTTTTTCACTAACAATTTATTTTTCAACTTTTATTACATTTAAATATAATTTATTTTTACGTAATTTAGTGACAGGTCACACCATTTTCCACTTTAGAGAAAAGTGAATTAAAATTGTTTAATTATATGGTTACTTCTAGCAATGGTTACAAAAAAGGATATTTCGTAATTTGCCTTTCTTTAATTAACAGACCGAGGTTATACAAAGTACATGTGTTGTAAGCTGTAAATTATGTTCTTAGTAGCAGTTACCCTCACCTTCACCTTGCGCGAAACCATACGTTAAATGATTAAGGTATATTATTGGACACCTTTAATTTTTTTTTTGCTTGAACTATAAAACATAAAATTTTATTTTTTCCGTTCCTGCAGAGATTTAAAAAATCCTGTCTTACGAATCGCTCGCCTACACATCCCAAAGAACTCCTTTGTCAGATGGCAGTCGCTCATTACGTAGTTCTCTTCTTCTATTACTAGCCAGCACCAGAGCAAATAATTTAACGCCCCAAGTGAGAATTGCAACTAAATTCATGATATTCCACTTTAGCAACCAGTGCACAGTGGCCCCCGCGATGCCCTGAAAAAAATATTAAGATTTAAACTTACGAAACTAGAACCTCTTGATTCTTAAACATGAGTTGATTAACAAAAGTAAAAATAAAAAAATCTTAAAAAAATTATCAAATATTTCTTACATATATTTAGCGCTGTATGTGAAAATTACGAGTACATGGATGTAAACAGCTCCATATTAAACTTTACCAAAAGCTTTAGACTTATCGATCGATAAGTGGAAAATAAATTTATGTGCGTGGGTCCAATTAACAATTAAAAATTGAGGGGTATATGGGGAATGAGAGCACAGGTTCCTATAGAAGATAGATAAAACTATTATGTAGGCATCATCTTGTTCTTCCTGCATACCCTTTGTGTATAAAAATGCCTAAATTTATTTTAAATTATCGTTACTAATATATGTACATATATGTACACAAGTACACCTTGGCGTCAAGGTTGTTCTTCTCACCTTGGTTTCGTTAGTGTAATTTTAGGCGTTAGTATACATATATATCTAGTATTTTCCATATGTCTATGCTTATTTTAATATAAGTCTGAGATGTACTAATAATGTGTCAGTGTATTGTACTAAAGGAGGCAGGAATGCACCTGTCCGTTTGTTCGTAATGCGTAAATCATTATGTCAGTCACACTCATCTCGCTTCCGTGTGAATTACGCAAATATAGCCGCTTGGTTCAAATTACAGGCTTCGTGTATAAAACAAATAAGGGTTTTCTTTGTAAAATTTGTTTTAGAATATTGAACAGAAGTGACGAAAGAGAAGTTATTGTATTTAATTGCCCAACCTATCCCCCATAGTGTAAGGGACATATAAAAATTTATTTAGTAATTTGTAAGCGCAAAACTAATGTCGTTTTTGATCGAAACATATAGTTTTTCTATGATTCACGAACCATTCATGTCTCCAAAAAATTCATCCTCAAATTAGATATATATAAGTTAAATATAACAATTTTGCGCTTAAGTAAGCTTAGTGTATGACGCCCTGCAGCATGATGGGCAGACGATTATAGAAGGTTGCTGGGACCGGATGGATGCAAGAAGCCCAAGACCGGGATGCTTGACGAGGGAGGCCTACGTTCAGCGGTGGACGGCAATAGGCTAATTAGGAAAAAAATTAAATATTATAATAGATCTATTGGCAACTATTTAAAAACTCGTATATAGCAGATTTAATGCAAATTAACAATTATAATTATACTTAAATAATTAAACGAACGAAAGCAATTAAATTCCATAACTGGAATCTGTTATTGAGCACGTAAAGAAACTTTTAAAAATATTAATGTCGATTTTAAAGCTGTTCTTACTGTTTACTATAAAAAGAAGTATTTTTGCCCTTAGAAGGTCCTGCACTGACGCCAACACAAAATACATTCTTTATAAACAATATAAAATCGCTTCAGCCTATAATTTAAGAAGAAACAAACACTAAAAGGATTCTGCGGTGAAACTGGAAAGTGTGTTTTCCACCGTCCTCTATGCCGCTTGCATCTCAAATATGTCTAACTAACGTGTAATATATTGATTTGTAAAACACACGCCACCGTAACGCTGAGTTAGCGGCCCCACTTTGATGGTTGCATACTTTTGTTTTACTTTTCTATTAGGATTATTAAGTTAAATGCTTTAGGTATTACCTGGGATCTAAGTTTTAGGACACTCCGTCTCCCCATACAGACACTTCGAATGGGTATTTTATATTTTTTCGTATTCTGCATTTCTGGTCCATGGGCAACAAGAAAGAAACTAATTATAGTTCACTCTGCAATAAAAATAATATCAAAAGTTAACTTGTAAATTTAAATAGCAATGGTTCATAAATACGTATCAGCATCAAATTTTCTAAAGGAAAAACTTGTAAACAACAGATTGAGGATTGAGGTCATCGTAGCATATGACAAAAAACGTGACGATTGAGGGTTCGATTCCCACACGGGGTAATAAATTACAAAAAAAAGAAAAAAATACAGAAAACAATAACAAAAAAATGTGTACAATATATAACTTATATCTAAGAGAGATCTTTACCACAAAACCTTTGAATGTAGGAGATATTAAGAGAAGAGGAGGATCACAAGCGTGCGACTGTTAACGCGACGAGTCGTGGGTTCGATTCCATTTTCCACTCAAGAAAATGAAATATTTATTTAAATTTATAACAAAAATATAGTCGAATTGATAACCTCCTTTTCTTACAGAAGTTGGTTAAAAATGAGAAGTGTAGTTCTATAAGCGCGCTCGGGAAGAAGAGTGAAATTTAGGGAACTCTATACTTTTTTCTTTTCAATAAGTTTAATAAATATAAACATCGATAAACAACAATAATGCGGTAGAGCACAGCTGACATCACTACACAGTCGTCAGTCGTAACGGGTCATTGGAAAGTATGCAGCAAAGGTTAGGTATTTGTTATAGCGATGGTTTATCTGTTCACCGACTGGAGCACATTGCACGATGACTAGAGTAGGTACTATTTATTGAGAGTATCTTGTAAATCTATATAAATTTATATTTTGTTACTGGTACTGTTATAATTCACTTATTTCATATTGAAATCTATATACTAAATAGGTCTATAAAACTCTTATGTCCGTCAATGATATATCACACAGATGGAACTACTCTGGACTTAAGTAAATTAAAATGAGAGAGGATATTTCAAAACTCCTACAGGAACGAGAAAAAATGCAATTTTCTACTGTACCTACGTCTTATAGTCCACGTAAATAAAGTCGCCGGCGACCAGTTACACATAAATTAGTACAATGTACATTTTTAACTCATGGTTCTGAAATATTGTTCAAGCGAGTGATGAAGAGGTGATCGCGAGTTGAGGTAGGTGACTGAAAATCTACCTACCCTAATGCATGCAAATTATACGTGAAAATAAAATAAACAAAACATTCCATTCAGATTCTGAAAAAATGTTAGCCTTATATAAGTGTATTACGAAATATATATAAATTTATATAAATGTATCTCATATATTAACACACTATGAAGTATCTACAGAGGTTATAAGTGACTAACAATTTCCTTCCATTACATAACGGAGGAAAGCTTTGTACGTGTAAAGTTTACTCGTGATTAGGGACGACCTCTTACAACTGAGGCTCATGTACTTTATACATAATTTTATTTATAAAACTCTATATACATGTAAACAAAACTGGCCAAGTACAAGTTGGACTCCGGCACCGAGGGTTCCCTACCAATTTCAAGATTGAAGGTCAACTTAAAGTACAACTTATAAGAGTTTAGAGACAAAGTAAGTAGGCGTATATACTCATTTTGTGTGTGAATTACATAGAAAATACAGCATAATTATGCATATATGCTCGTATGCCTCCACGTAATCTCGATAATTTTTATTTAAGCTTGTGCATAAGTTTTATATATTTATTTTAACACAGATAAGATTTAATTTTAAATTATTGTTTGTCGTTGTTAGAAAGACTATATTGAGAATAGGTATAATTATCAGCCTGTTCTTGTCCTCCATATACTCAAATAGGTATTATAAAAAAACACATAATATCGTCCTTATGTTAATTATTCGCAAAGAGATTCTACGTAATTGCAACAAGTGACATAACATACGTATCATCCAATAATAACTAGTTCACACGAGTTTCCTTCGAATAAGGGTCGTAACCTACAAACAGCTTCGGCACAATTTTATTGCTTTTAGTATAGTCCTTTTCGCCTACATCTACCCTCCTATACACGAATTTGCTAACAGTATTTATTTCATGCAGTAATGGCTGCGTTCACATAGCTAAATTTAAATTGAATAATCATATCGTTAAACCAAACCTAATACCTAATGATCACAACGTGCTCTGTACATTAACTGACATTTCAAAAGACAAAGATGATGCAAGCAGACTCAATCATTCAAAATTTGCAAATAAGAAAATGCAACCATGTGGGCACCAGATAATTCTGGGGTGAGCAAGGCACATTCACAGCATATTCTGCTGAGGATGGAGAAACGAGAAGCTAATAAAATAAAGATATCACCATCATTGCAATTAACAGCCATCACTCCTAGGTCTTATCTGATGGTGTGTAACAGTGGGAAAGTTATATAATATTCGCGTATTGTCTTTACTTGCCATTTGATAACGTAAGTGAGCTTCGGGTCAATTGGGTCATTAGGTAATGGTAGGAGCTATGTTATTTATTATGTAAAGGAACTAATATTATTTTTCATATAAATAGCAAATACCACCTTGGCCAGTCGCGGCACAGACGCGACAGGTTGTGGACTCGATTTTCATTCGAAGAAATTAAATTATTAATATTTTAATTTCTTCGCTCTAGTGTCGAGGCAAAGCGTGGCGTTGAAATCCGCCACTCAACAATATCTTCAGAATTCGGCTTAAACTGGGTAGAGACTAAGCTTCCTCCGCCTATCCTACTACATAATGTGATACAGCGTGACGCTGAAAAGAAAAAAACAATAAAACACAATAGATCAGAATTTTCATTTGATGTAAAATGCTTAAGTAATAATTATTATGAACAGAAAACGAAAACAACAATCCTCTTTTTACCTTCGCGCTATAAACTATATGGACCAAGTAGATTACAGCGCGGAGACCTAGGAAGAAGAGGAACTAGACACTGTTTTGGCGCAGGAAATGAAAATAATTAATTCCAACTAGAGATTAATAACCTAAAAGTCACATAAATTATTATAAATTACTATTAAGTATTATATTATATAAAATCATTAATTCAGCCACCAATACATCACTTAGGTATCTTCCTATATAATATACAAATTGAAAATCATTGAACTTGTTATACCATGTCTCAACGGATTCAAACCATCAATCGCCATTTCTAGGTCACATTCTCATAGCCCTAGGACCTATATGCTAGTCTTACAAGTGATTAAAGTGAAAACGTTATTGATATCCGTTGATATGTCAACGTTAATTTTATAGTGATAGTAAAGATTGTTTTTTATAATTCGTTTTTAAATTAGACTCCTTTTTAGGTACTTTATTTTATCTCTATGACGTCGTAGTGCAACAGCACAGCCTTTAGGTTCGATTGCCACTCGAGGACGTAAATTATTTTTATTTCGTCGCTCTGGTAATTAAAGTGCAGCATTGCTTGCAATGCCGGGATTAATGCCAAGAGGAAGAATTGCTTGCAATGATCAAAATTCAGTATAATAATAATTATAATTGGGCAGAAAGTAGGGAACAGAGTGTTATAAGTGTAGGATCGACAAAGGTAACGTCACACACGTGCAGGATCGACAAAGGTCTAGCTTGCGGGAAAAAAGCGTGAAGCTACTAATAGTCTATACAAGAATTTCTAAGTTTTCTATTATAATAATAATCGAATATAAATAGTACAAAGTAAACAACATATAGAAAAACAGTGATGAAACCTGTATACGTGCTTCCACTATCAATTGCTCCTATGATTAACTTTTACTTGCATTTAAAGGTTACGTACATCATATACCTATGTGGGATAAATTATGTTTTGACAAACAAATTTGAATCTTGAACCATCATCATAAAGTATACTTTAGTGAATGATTGTAATAAAATCATCATACTAGTTTCTATTTTTTTAACTCTCAATGGATATTGTGACATGTGATTGAGCAGAATTTTAAAGAAATAACAAACTTTAACAAAGTAATATTGGGTTCTTCCGCTGCATTATTAATTAATTATTTATAAAATGACTTGCGAGTAAGATGACTTAAGTAAAAATACTTCCAAGCAACTTCCAAGTAAGAAAATTAATAGTATGAAATTATGGTCTCTTCCTACGATACGCGGAGTGATTATAGTTTACAGATTTTGCAATATAGAGATATACAAAATGGAAGCTAATCTTCAAATCTTCAAGGATACGATAGTATGAGTGAAGAAGAACGTGCTCAGGTGGTTTGATACGTCGAGAAAATGGTTTATGAAGGAAGAGTGAGTAGTAAGACTGACAAGGACATTGGTTGACCTTCAAGACAACAAGATACTTGACGAAGGTCAGGTAAAATGTATATGAGTAACAAGGGGTCGATGACAGTGGACTAGCCAAAAAATGATATGTACTTTTTGGCACTCTATACTCTCTAGTTTCTCCGCTAATGAACAAGCATGACAAAAAAAAAACATTAAAGTAATATTTATTAATATTTTAAGTAACGCAGCGGAATTACAACCCAATCCTTGAAAAAACTAAAGGCACTCTAAGTCAATTAATAATAATAATAATCCGTTTTTCACTTCCTGCCAAATGTCTCAAGACATTGCGTGTTGAGAGGCGGAACTCAACAAGTGCAATTTCTATAGTAAATATGAGTTTTATATAATGAATATTTCATATTTAGCACTCATCTACCCATATTAACCTTTCACTTTTGACGGTACGTCGTTTACCAACTAGATGATTGACAACACAACTTTACATTAATCGTATTTCAATATTTCTAAAGCTTTTAATTTGTACCTTAAGTAACTGTTATTTTTCTCAATTGAGACACAATTCTTATTATTTATAGGATATCATTTCTGTTTTCTAGCATGGTATAGTACCTGTATAAAGTCTACATCTACATTTTGCCAAAACTACTTATAAAGCTAAGTATTTAGTAAATTTTGAACACAGAAAAGTAAAAAGGTAACTCATCTTACGGATCTTCAACCTTCAGATTAAGAGGTTAAAACTTTGTGTCAAGGGCTCTACAAGTGAAATATTTAATGAAAAACCTTTTTAGAAAACCACCAATATTTTTTTTCGTTAATAAATAACCGAGGGTTTTCTTTTACAAGTAATTTAAAAGACTATCGGCGTTTCTGTTGAGTAATTTATGAAAATTTCATATGACTAGCTCATCGACAACATATTAAAAATTGTTCTTGGGTAATGAAACAGTAAAATCACGCTGTACAAATTAAGAGAATGGACCAACTTTAAATCGATTTGTTCGGATATTTACGCAAGTATTTGCATATCTCACCAGTCAACAATAGTCGGAGAATGTTTGAGAAGTGAAAATATTTTAATATTGTGAAGCAATTCTAGCTTTCGCCATTAATTGGCTAATACAAGGTGGCAAGTATATTAAGTTCCACAGATTTTTTTTACCTATCTCTTACTAATATGTTCTGTGACCGATAAACCCTTTGTTTTTCATAGAATAAATTACAAAGACATTAGAAAAAAAGGCACATATGATCAAATTATTTGGGCTAGCACTACTCATTTAAAAAAAATTACGTAATATCCTATACCTTTATAATATCCTTTACGACTACGACTTTATAATATCCTTTGCCAGTCGTATCGTACACTATAAAGTAGCCCAGTCAGTTTTAATTAATAAAGATCTTCTAATTATATTTGCATTTATCACAGACTCGTGATCTTCGCTAATATGCGATGAATATACAAATAATTCATTATTTTTTGGTTTTGCTTTCTATTTGGTTATTAAATAGTTGATTGAAGCCCTCATGGCACAGTGGTACAGCATTTGACTTTTAACGCGATGGTTCTGAAAAATTCTGTTAAATAAAATTTAAAGCTAAAAATATTACAAGAAATACCTATTACATTGTTAATAACGTAATATATTGAAATATTTTAAATTCAATTGCACAAACTCCTCACCACATCAAAGATGCTAATGGTGATAATTAAGAATATACAATTTTGACATTATGTACGAAAGATGCACTAAGACACATTGTGAAACGCTAGAATGCGTTTTTTTTCTCTTATATTGTCTATACATACATACATAATAAAAAATGTATGTTCGTCTGTGATTTCAAAATAAATGATTTTCTTTAAATTCATATATTTATTTACATCATCCCAAAAAGATTTTATTTTTTTTGTTTGTCTTTTTGTTTGTCCGAAACGGCCCAACTGATTTTTACGGGACTTTCACAGGAAAATAGAGGTTACGGGGCAACATATAGACTACTTTTCATACCCGAATTTGTGCGGTTTCCGGATTTACGCGAACACTTGTTACGAGAAAAATAAATAAAATTTCAAAAGAATTAGATTGTGGTGTATTTTTATGTATAATACTTTTTTCTTATATAATTTAAATAAATACCTATATAGTATAGTCGAAGCGATCAAAGTCGCAGCGGACCGCTAGTTT
>HE672065.1:393891-429291 GCA_000313835.2 Heliconius melpomene melpomene
AATTTGAGGCTAGTCTTGGCGCAGGAGCACACAAGTGGGAATATAAATGCGTTAGGTTGTAGGTTCCCACATTGGGGTCCCAACATTAGGTTCCCACGTACCCTTTGCCTATCCTGTAATGTACAGGCTGTTGTGGGAACCAAAAAAATATTTTAATAGCCAGTGACAATTTTTGACCAGTGTTTGTGCACTGACCTTGCGTTTACAAGAGTCATAGGTTCTAGTCCACCACTCAAAACATAAGATCTCGAATACTCGGCGTTAAATGGGGAACGAAGTGCCTTAACACTAGGTTCCCTTTGCCTACCTAGCTAAAAAATAACTTTGACTATATACAAATAGGTTTGCTTTTATCTTTAGATGACCAAGTTGCGCCACGAGTTCATCATCGCAACAAATAAAAGGAATTATTGGTCAATAGTAAGTACAATGAGAGATCGTTATAAACACATATTTCCTTAATACTGATTTGTATTACAATCATAGAAGAAGAAGAGCAAGGTATGTGTATATGAAGTAACCTCAGTGTTTATTATATTATTATGCAAAGATATTCAAAGTTCCGGGATTCAATTCCGTTATATTCATTATAGGTCAAATATTATATAGTGGACTTATTATTATTCTTATTGAGTAAAATACGTATTTTTTTAGCTTCACGCACATTTAATATTAAATAATAATTCTTTTTTTCGTATACGCTACCTAATGAGAAACAAGTAATTCCTCCATTCAATTTTTTTTTTCAAAATAATAAGAAAGTAAATATCTCTTATATTGTCTATACATACATACATAATAAAAAATGTATGTTCGTCTGTGATTTCAAAATAAATGATTTTCTTTAAATTCATATATTTATTTACATCATCCCAAAAAGATTTTATTTTTTTTGTTTGTCTTTTTGTTTGTCCGAAACGGCCCAACTGATTTTTACGGGACTTTCACAGGAAAATAGAGGTTACGGGGCAACATATAGACTACTTTTCATACCCGAATTTGTGCGGTTTCCGGATTTACGCGAACACTTGTTACGAGAAAAATAAATAAAATTTCAAAAGAATTAGATTGTGGTGTATTTTTATGTATAATACTTTTTTCTTATATAATTTAAATAAATACCTATATAGTATAGTCGAAGCGATCAAAGTCGCAGCGGACCGCTAGTTTGAAAATATATTAAGCAACTTTACTACTAAGAATGTTATTGAATGTGGCATTGGCAGATAAAATTGAAGGTCACTTCTTTGCTTTACTATGCAAAACATATTTAATCAACAATAACCGATTTGAACTTATGGTTCTAGAATATTATAAATAACCTAGGTATTACTAGGTGCCACTGCGGTACCACAATCTCCCCACTGTCTTCCACTTCCACTTTTCGAATTCTCAAGGCGATGCGTGTTAAATAACGGAACTCAACGCCGCGCTCTGCCTCGTTACCAGAGCGAGAAGAAGAAAATATTAAATACTTGGTGCTTGGCTTAATTAATACTTGGCTCGCCTTTACTCTAATAGCTCGGTTCCAATAGGAACGGAGTGTCTTACCAGGTTCCCTCTGCCTTCTCTGCTATGTGCGAAATACAATCATTCTAATAATTCCAGATCCAAGTGCTTAAATATCAATTAATGTTTATCTTAATGTTAGTATGTAATATTTGATTTAATGCCAGTGTTGATACGGTTAGTTATCAAGTTCTTAGATGTGAACCTCGATCCAGGTGAAGGCCTCTTCCATTCGTCTTTATATTTTTCTGTTGTCGTCCAATTTACTCCTGCAAATTCTACAATGTCAAACCCGTTTTAATAAATCATAATCTAGTACATTTAAAATATTAAATAACCATATATGGATTTAATACAAGTAATTACCTATGGTTTAAGTGTGAAATACTTATGTTGGAATCAGTGCTAATGAACAGATGCCATCAAAGGTTAAATGGAGTAGATCGATGTTTCGACCATGAGATCTACTGCAAGGGAAAGGAATTATCTGCAATTGATTTGGATCATCATTAAGGATATCGAGGCGTAGTGAGATATCGTTTATCAGTAAAAACGATGGTTATGGGCTCAGTTCACTCACGCAGAAACTTTCAGTTCGGCAACTCTGCATGTAACTTTGGCGGAGAGGATAGAGTGTGCCAAACTTAAATTCTTTCTGAGTATCCTGTTATGATTGACAAAAAATTTGTTAACTTAGGTTTTAAATATCTTATTATTTTTTATTATGCTTTTTATTAAGCGGGGTATGTGTCCATAAGTGATAAGCTACTCTGTTCTCCAACACTACGTACATACATCTTTGAAAGGTGTGCGCCCATGTTCAGAAATAATAATTTATAAGTAAAGTACCCTATAAATAGAGAATTTCGATATAATTTACATAATAATCAACAATAAATTGGAATCGTCCTCGGTCCATCACACGTTTAAACCCAAGGCTAAAGTTATTACGGACGTTCACTTTTAGTACATAAAACGTATGAATTGCCATTGATTTGTTCTTTTCGTAACTCCTTTCTATTACTTGAAATGATTATCGTGACAAGTCGAAGGAATTTTAGCTGGTCAGCACTTTCATCTATTCTGCAATTCATGTCCCAAGCGCTGCTCCAAGAAAGCCGTCGAAGGTGGCCCACCAACCAGGCATCAGCGGTTTGCGTCACAGGCTCGCTTCGCAGAATAGTAACTTTGTATCATTCGAACAGCGATAGCGATCGAAGAGGAGCACCTGGAAGTTTTAGTAGATCTTTAAACGGCTTTATTCTCAACATTTCGCATGCACGTCCACGAGTTCCATTTGAGCCCCAGTTTCCACTCGATCAAAAAATAATTTAGTGTAGTCTTTAGTCTAGTTTGCCAAAATAGACATTTATAAGCAAAAGTAACGATCTTTCAATGTTATACCAAAAATTCAGTGCTGTAAACCTAGATTCAGAAATTTCCAATTGATTGAATCCAAAATCGTCGCCTCACACTCTAGTGTCTCTGTGCAACGACTATCTCAAACATCTACATATTAGAATAAAATAATACAACACATCTCGTTACGTAAAACAATCTCTAGCTAGAGACGTTTACTCATGAATATTAAAACTCTATTATTATCAGATGCAATTAATTCAAACACTCGAGTCGTATTTAAAAATAACGTGTTATCATAAATATACAATAAAAATTTGTAATATGCAATTATACATTAAAGATTTTGGTGAAAACAAAAAATATGGAATATTAATTCTATTGTGTAAGGTAGTATTGTAACTGGTTACATTGTTTTTTTAATTGGCTTGGATAACTTCGTTACTAGGCCGTCGTGACAGTGGCTGAAAGGTGGGATTGTGATTCAGCAGAATGTGAGGAGATGAAGTGTCTAAATGGAAACGGAGTATGATAATATTAGGTTGCCAGGTTCCCTCTGAATACCCTGTTATGTGTAGGACACAGTGTGAGCCTTAAAGAAATATTAATTAATTTTTGAACGACGTAATCAATTCCCTCTACGTACTCTGATTTGCGGGAATAAAAGTAAACCTGAAAAATATTAAGACATTTAATTACTTTTTGTAGCTTTACCCTGGGAATGAACCCCCATTCTGTCCCATTTATAGTCGCACACTAGTGCCCCTGCACCACGACTGGCCTACTACATTTAATAACCACATATGAGAATATAATTAAGTACATATCAGAATAAATTAAAAACATGACTATCTCATTTGTAGTTTATAAAGAAGTAATTACAGCACCCACTCGTATTGGTATACCAAATTTACAACTCCAGTGACCCTCACCAATGATCCTAAGGTCACTTTCGCAAGGAACGATCTAACTAAGCGATATTTGAATGCAAAGCAAACCAAAAACCGCTATAAGTAATGAATATTCTAATAACGTGCTGGAATTGTTGCGTGATACACCCTGTATAACTTACTAATTTGTCAGATTAACTATTTTTAAGTCAATATTTGCTTAAAATAACGATTTTTTGCTATAAAGCTATTTACTTTGTGTGTCGAGGTCGTCATGGCGCAGCGGTGCACAGTCTAAGTGTAAACGTGATGGTTGCGGGATTGATTCCGCTCTTCCCTCTCGGGGGACTGAAATATTTAACATTTTCATTTCTTCGCTCTAGTCAACCTTCATACAACACGCAATGCCTCCAAAATTCAAAGTTAGGGACGTAACAAATTCCTTGTGCCTACCCTGCTATGTGTGAGTTTATAACGTGAAGCTAAAAAAATACTTCGTATAAATAAAAGCATAGTGACGCAGTTCTCCCTCACCTGATTGAACATTATATCCATTTCGATAATATTTATACAAAAATCTGTCAATCCTCGTCAGACTGTTTAACCATCCAACCAACTATCCACCTTACCTTATTAATTGCTATAAAATTACAAAGAGTGATAAAACTAAAATTAACGTTTTAATAGTGAGATGATACCTATATGACTCCTAAACCTCTGGCCTTTCCCACGCAACACATACTTCACCAGTGCCCATTGCCCATTGCACACGAGGTAAAACTCTATTATCATTTACGCAACGTTAGTAAAAATATTATTTAACACCTTCGACACGGCTATAAGTAGTTTGTAAATAAAGTATGGATCAAAATATTATATAAAAGTCAGCCAGTTTGAAGATGAGGCAGTTTTAGCTATCATTTTACATCTACATATATAAAAGTCTCTTTATTCTTCACATTTTGCTTTCTATACAAGTCCTTTATATTTTTTTCCCCAAACCCCTGACCACTTAATACATATGACCTGAAACCGTTTCGTCAGTTATTCTGAAAGTTGTGTAAGAAATTGCTAAACTAATATGCAGAAGTTCTTTTAATACCTCACTAATTTTAATTTCTACTTTTTGTGAATTCAATAACATAATACGATCGTATAGAAATAATGAAAAGTAACCTCTCGTGTCATTAGTTTTTTGTGAGTCCGGTGTAGAAAAAATTGAAGACACATCATTTCTAACATTTCAAAATGTGTTAAATGCATGTTGGATTTAAGTTGCAAGAGCACAATATGTTTCGTAAATATCGTGGATAAATGCTGCTGTGAATATGACGGTTGTAGGTTCGATTCCCTCAAGGGTATAGTGAAATATTTTCATTTTCTTCATATTTAACGTACGGCTTCATGTAACGTTTCGAATTTCTGAGGAAAAGACAAAAGAAAGCGTCTTAACACTACATAGTACACATATGCCGGAGTGGGGACGGAAGTGGGTTCCCAGGTTCCCAGGTTCCCAGGTTCCCTCTACCTACACTGATATGTGCATGATACAACGGAAACTACTATATGTTTGAAGCGAAAAACAAATATATTAAATAACGCAAACGCTTATATCTTGTGCCGTATATTCGTACTATACCTTCTATTATGAAATATGGTGTGAGTGCTTAAGTATTTCGGGGCAATTACATTTTCTAGACAGAATTTAGCATTATTTTGTATTACACATACATTTACATACATCTACACATTATGGCTAGCAGCCATTAGAGTGGATGAAGAAATGAAAGTCTTCATCAAATTATCATTTTATACTTTTGTGTAACTGTCTGTCTATATATAGGTGCTATACTTGCACCTTGTATTAAACGCTTATTATAGTTTATTATTTATTTATTAGTTTCTTATAGTTTAATAGTTGAAGCCGTCACAAGCATGTGATGGTTGTGAGTTCAATGCTCACTGTTTCATTGGAATGAAATATTTTACGTTTTCATTTCTTGTGTATGAAATATTTTAAGTTAGTTCCACCACTCAACACACAATGTATCTTAAAATTACGCGGAAGTTAGGAAATTACTTGCGGTATGCATGATAAGATGAAGCTAAAAAAATGAATGAATCTATTTCATATTGAAAAATATATTTTGCTACAAGCAAAGCAAAAACCGAATTTCAATACTGATTAGCAAGAAATAAGTAGAGATCTCTAAAATGTTGTATTTAATTATAAATAAATTCTTTAATTATAAATATATCTATAAATTCTACATATTTATTTAAACAAAATACTTATTACAAAGAAAATAATAAGAAACTCTTCCAAAACAAACTAACAGATAACGCGAACAATTTACTGGACTTATAAAGTGCGGGACTCCTTCGCCATAATAAAAAAACAGAATTTATAAAATTATCTAAATGCTGAATCTAGTATTACCGTAACAAATCATTACATGACTCTGACTTTATTTGAATTGAATACAATGGAAACTGTCACGTGAGAACTCCTCGTACTCGCGAGGAAATATGGGGGTCAATTCTATTATATATGGTAAAAGGAATGAACTAACTTAAGCTGCAGCTATTTTTTCAACTATTTTCCTCCATAGCAGTGTACGTTTCGTCCGGAATTGAGACAATGCGTGTTGAGTGGCGGAACTCAACACCGCTCTTTGATTTAAAAAATCTGTGGGAATGGACCTTATAATCGCTTACAGACGCTATAACAATACGTTAAGATGGTGTCGATGAGAATGGCTATTGACGACTAAATATCATCAAGTGTGTTTACTATTTTTCTCTTTTATTTTTAAGAACATAAAGATATTTTATTTCTCCAAGGCGAAGTTATTTTTTTTTATTTCTCACCACTACTATTTTTTTTAAATATTTTTTTTCATTATAATAAAATGCAAGACTAGTGAATCTAATTTAAATAGTGACTTTATTACTTATTTTTTCATCCTTATACTTTATTTAGCTTTATGCGGTATCCCGCTCAAAGCAGAATAGGCAGAGGGAACCTGGGAAGCTAGAGTTAAGTCACTTCGTTTACGGTAAGACATCCAAAAATTTAAGTAGTGCTAAATCAATCTACTGTTTACTTCTACCTTTATGTATACTTATCTCATTGAAAATTTAAGCACGACTTCTGACTTAACCACGTTATCCTTTTATCAAGTTGGCGCTTTCTTCAATCGTAAAACGTAATGAGTTGCTTACATTAGTATAAGAGCCTGCATTACCCTTCGTTATGTCCTTTGTTTATCCTTTAAGCCTTTGTAATTATATGTATGTACAAACTGCATTTTAGTGAAAGTTTTTTTATATGTAAGATGAAAATATATTTAAGATGAAAACCATTTGAGGCTAGTCTTGGCGCAGGAGCACACAAGTGGGAATATAAATGCGTTAGGTTGTAGGTTCCCACATTGGGGTCCCAACATTAGGTTCCCACGTACCCTTTGCCTATCCTGTAATGTACAGGCTGTTGTGGGAACCAAAAAAATATTTTAATAGCCAGTGACAATTTTTGACCAGTGTTTGTGCACTGACCTTGCGTTTACAAGAGTCATAGGTTCTAGTCCACCACTCAAAACATAAGATCTCGAATACTCGGCGTTAAATGGGGAACGAAGTGCCTTAACACTAGGTTCCCTTTGCCTACCTAGCTAAAAAATAACTTTGACTATATACAAATAGGTTTGCTTTTATCTTTAGATGACCAAGTTGCGCCACGAGTTCATCGTCGCAACAAATAAAAGGAATTATTGGTCAATAGTAAGTACAATGAGAGATCGTTATAAACACATATTTCCTTAATACTGATTTGTATTACAATCATTATAAATATGTATATATATATGAACACTATACCTGACGTTACCTCAGTGTTTGTTACACTATTATGCAAAGATATTCAAAGTTCCGGGATTCAATTCCGTTATATTCATTATAGGTCAAATATTATATAGTGGACTTATTATTATTCTTATTGAGTAAAATACGTATTTTTTTAGCTTCACGCACATTTAATATTAAATAATAATTCTTTTTTTCGTATACGCTACCTAATGAGAAACAAGTAATTCCTCCATTCAATTTTTTTTTTCAAAATAATAAGAAAGTAAAGCAAAGAAAAGCAAAACAGCTTCGAGCTTTTTCCCGCTTAGCAGGGCAGAGAAATTGTATGTTGAGTGGCGAAACTCACTCAACACAAAACTTACGTTAATTAAGCGATTTATGAAATTAAAAAAATATATGCACAAATCGATAAGTATTACGAAAAAGTCTAATCGCCTTTCATATAAAAGTTTCTTCATTTACTATTTACTGGGACTTACGTAATCAAACAGTAATCTCTAGTAATCTTCTAATAAAAAAATACTCACCCGTTTTATGCTACGTGATATAAAACGTAAATAAAATTTGGAAATAATGACTCTAATATTTCCTTTATAAGTTTCCTTTATATAAAAGAAGAATTCCTTCCTTTATATAAAAGAAGAATTATCTCCAACCGAGACCATCGTGGCGCAGCGGCACAAGAGTGTGACTGTAACGCGACGGTTGTGGGTTCGATCCCCACTCGAGAAAATGAAATATTTATTTACATTTATAATTCCATTTCTTCGCTCTGATGCCAAAGCAAAGCGCTGCGTTGAGTTCTGTCACTCAACACGCAATGCTTCCCGAATTCAGCAGAAAATGGGGAATAGAGTGTCTTAACACTAAGTAAGTGCCTACCCTGTTGTGTGCGGGACGCTAGAATAAAAATTCTATATCTTCCAGCTAGAAACTGCGAACAGTTGCATTATTATTATATCTATCTATATATATAAAATCGAAAGGTCTCTCACTCGTCATGAAATCTCAGAAACTACATGTGCTAGGAATTTTGCATAGGAGTTATTTATAGGACGTAGATGCTCGCTAAGACGGGAATTTGCAATATTCGTCTAATTCTTCTAAGTCGTTGTTTTTGGGGTTGAAAGTTTATATGAAACTTCGTTACTACAAATGCTAGGAGTCTCAAATTTTGCATGGTCGTCACTTATAGGACTCATGGAGACAGAAATTAACAATAACGTAGTTCGCAGGCGAAGCCGCGGGCGGGCCTCTAGTGTATGGATAAAGAAGATGACACGAAATACTGTAGCCATTTCTGTAAGCATTAGCAATTTCTTTATAGTTTTATGATCGCTTAGGATTTAATTAACATTTATAAGCATTGTTGACGTCAACGTCGTGAAAGTTCGCAAAAAACTACGACGTCCATTTACACAAATTCGACGCGAATATGAATATTTGGCGTCGCATATATTTGCATTATTTGATTAAATATTTCGAACTATTGTAAAGATATACATAGATATTTCGGATTATTTTTTAATATAACCAATATAACTTCGTACGTATAAGCGTAGGTAGCGTACCCAATTTTCTAGACATTAAGGTCCGTATTTATAGTTCACTTACAACTCTGAGGTCCATCTTGAGAGCGATATTAAGATGCACTTATAAATTATAATATATGAATACATATATTATAATTTATAAGAAAGCGGATTATAATTTATAAGAAAACAGAAGCTCAAAATCGCTTTCAACATCGATCTTAGATTTGAGAGCTGTCACTTTGGGACTCAATGTCACGCTTTCTGTTGCTATCAGAAGAAATGTAAATTAATTTCCCCGAGTGGCGATTGAACCTACAGCCGTCAACGTCAGACGCCTCTGTCCCTCATGTTTCATCGGTATGCAGGGATCTTCCATCAGTATGGGAATGGACTGTCAGCGTGAACATCAAAGCAATCCTTTATTTATTTTAAATGATTTCTAAATTTTTATAATAAATTAATAAATACACATATGTAATCAAGTCAATGTTTAAATAAATGGTATTCATATATTAGAAATATAGATAATTCTACTGGTTTTTCTCGCATTGCAGCGTAGACAGTGTCACTTAGTGTTACAACACTCCTTCTTCACTTTTCATTGAATTTTCGGGACATTACGTGTTGAGTCTCTATAAAACTTAACGCCTTAATTGGGGCGGAGAAATGAAAATATAATATCTAAAACGTCTTAAAGTCGCAAACAATTTTGTAGGCGATGACTAGTATCATATAAGAGAGGATAACATATCAACTAATTGATGTGATCATTATAAGTTTAAATTTGCCACAGGTGTATATTTACACAGTAAATTGATTGCAAACTGTTTTCTAAGAATGGCAGAAATAGCCAATTTTCATGGTAACAAACATATTTTTTCAATAACATCTCACGTTTTTAAAGAAAATGTAAAGTAAATGAGTTTTATTTGTTATTGTATTTTATTCAAATACAAAATACGGAGCTTTATAACCTAATAGAAATTAGATATTCTATAGATCAAAGTTTTTTTATATACTAAAATAAACCAAAACTAGCCTTCAGTTTAAACTTATCTTTCAAAAAGTACCCTCGACTACCCCCGAAAAATTAAGAAAAAAACCTCGCATGACGCCCTCCAATTAGACGAACTTCCTATAGAGGTAGCATCTCCCTTACACAATCTTCCTTTCGCCGCCCCACCGCGTTCTAACTTTACTATATATCAGTCTGAGAGCTGGTCTCTGCATCATAGTCCGTACGGAACCTCAGATCTACCACACACCATGAAAGCCTTCGTAGCGGTAAGTTGAGTGTGTGACAAGTGCCCAATAGTGAAGTTTACTATGATATAATAAATAATCAATACAATAATATATATCAATAAATTTTGTGCTCGTGCTCTCGTGACTAAATTGTGGAACATTTGATTATTTTATTGGGAAGGATAATTGAAAAGTGTTTTTCTTTTTTTTTTTTGTTGGTTTTGGTTACTTTAAATATTATATTGATTATCCTTTTCAGTGAAATTTATCAGTGCTCTATAAGTTACTTAAAATATCTCCCGTTCGTGGGAGAGACGGAACCAAGTGACTAATTTTTTTTTTCTTTCTCTCTCCATTTTTTTGGCAATTTAGAAACACTATGTACTGATATTAAGCCCAGGCCAAGAAAACTTGTATACAAATATTAAAAAAACTTGAAACGATACCGCTTGCAGTTTAACTATACATTTTTTTATTCATATTTACACTTTTTTCTCATAAAAGCTTGTTCTTGTAAACTCTAAATCTTTTAAAATTCGCCACTTCCCAACCTTTTCTATTCCATTAAAAAAAAATCAAATCTTAGATCATCATACCGTGGGAAAGATAAAGCTAAAACATTTCACTTTGCGCTTCATACAATAGTAAATGTCCTATTCAAATGTAGTACGTGAAATATTTTAAATCAACGCGTATGCCTTAATACAAGGTGTTAAAGTCCATATTGCGTTATTTTCTCGTAAAAGGAAGTTCACAGAGATGTAATTAGTTGAAACTTTTTGTACTTATGTCTCTTGCAATGAGTATAATATACATTTGCATATTTTCCTTGCGGAGATAAATCGATTTGCATGATTACGATGCACCAGTTCTCATCAACATACTGTTTCCTATTCGGTTTTTCATTAAAGTTATGTTTAAATCGATATTACTCTTGGAATTATTTTAATCGATTTTTGGGATTTCATTTTTAATTTAAATATCTTAAATGCTGCACTAATTCAATAGAAATCATGAGTAGATTATTCTCACTTAACACACACATTTTCATTATTATCTCACACAATTTTAAATAATAAACTCTTTTATAAAATCTTAAATAATAAACTTAAAATATGTACCTAATTCCTTTCATTTTATAAAACTTATAAAAAGTAATAATTTAATAATAATAAAATAAGAAATACATTTAATAGAGTTAAGTTACACCTGATGCAACGGCGGTCGCAGGTCACAGGTCGAGCGGCTACCGTAACACATTGCTATGTTACGACAAAAACATATTTTCTTTACATAACTATAAAACTTTCGCCATAATTACAAGTGCTTAGATATTTATACAAATGTACATATATATTAGAAGCTGTTGTCAGCGGCGTCTCATTACAAACGCGACGATAGTGGGTTCGATTCCTATTCGGAAAAATGAATTATTTTTATTTTATCGTTCCTGTATTAACTTCTTATTAAATTCCCTCTACCTGTACTGCTATAAAGGATGCAACGTAAACTAAAAATCGTAATCTTTAAATGAACAGGATGCTTGGCCATAGAATTATTTAAGGAAAGTTAAGAACGGAAAATCTGATCACTAGTCTTTCTGCCGACTCCGCTGTTCAGGAGATGCGTCAATAATTTAATAGTAGACTAGACCTGTAAATACTTCTAATAAACTATTTAGAAACCGTATAGTTAAGTAACATTTAAATATAAATAAATTCAAATTAAATTCGTTAAATTACAATAAACGTACACACAGTGTGAATGTAGTCATCACTTATTTATAAATAGCGTAAAGTGTATATAATACGGAGACTAAAGTGAATTTATTGCAATATATTTTTTTAAATAATAGTAGAATTATGAAATACTTGAGATTTCATGCTCTTACACTGGCATTGGAGAAATATTGAGCTTAAAGTAATAGCAAAACATACGACAAACGCGATGTTTGTATATTCGATGAACTGAATTGCTAAAATTTCTTGTGTTTGCCTAAAGTTCTACATACATATATTTATTTCATAATTTCTAATTCTTCCTGAAATAGAGAGTTATACCCATCACTCAGAAATATTCTAAATCTTACAATCCCAGCACAATTATTGTAATAGCTATAGCAATTTTAACGAGCGTTAGATCTCACGTCCTATTTCAATATAATATTATGTAACAAACCGTGACAGTATGGGAGGGCCATCACCAGTATCGCGTCATCATCGATATATTTCATCATCACAAAATCTATTCTAAACACGTTGTATTGTCAAAGCAAATGTGCTCTGTGTACAAATAGATAGACAAAAGTAATCCGATATAACGTTGTTAGAATTTAATGTTTCTAGATCTAGACTAGTTTTTTTTTAGATTCTTTAAGAAACCGTTAGGAATAAATTCGTTTGATTCTTATTTGCTGAAAGTAGGTATTTGGGTATGTATCTTGAAACTATATAGATACTTTTATAATATATCCATTTACAACGGGTCGAAGGTAGCTCTAGAAGATTGGTTAAATATATATTTGTTTGTTAATTTCTCTCTGGGAAAATTTTAAAAATTAATAGATCATAAATTATCTGTGTAACAAGAACAGTAAATGTAAGAAAATATATTTTTGTTGATTGCATTTTTTTCTACAAAAATTATATACAATTAAATGACAAACTGGGATTACTTTTCCCAACGTTACGGCGCAGTCACGAACAGCATGAAAGCATAAGCGTGACTTCCGACTATGTGTATAAGCTTTCGAAGACTTACACTAGGAAAACCAACTAATAGATTACACTGAGAAAAAATGAGAAGAAAAATTTTGTAAAATTCACTTAAAATATAATTTTAATTAACAATTAAATAACTCTAGCTTTGATCATGTCTTTACACGGTTATTGTATATAAAGGTTCATAGCAATATTTCTTTTTTAAATAACTTGAAGCTCTTACGTTGACTGAGAGTATTAGTAATTAGTAACTTACTAAGAGTGAGAAAATATAGTCACCACACGTCCGTTCTCCTATTATGTAGGCCTTAGTGTAATTTACTGTTATGTAATTGTATTGTAATAATTTAAACCAAAAAGAAATAATAGAAATACCGCCTAGTAAGATCGAGCCCTCAAACATCGCGATAAGACAATATCCCACTGCTTCACTCTCCATAACATTAATAATAGGCAACAGGTTTCTAGACAATTTTAATATAAAATTAATATAAAAATTGTATAAAATTATAGTTATTTCATATAAAAATATGTATAATTATCAAAAAAATGGACAGTCGACCTCTGAGGTATAGCGCCGGCGCGTCTCCGACCTATGACACTGCACTTTCACTTTGCGATTCTATTTTATTTATCACGAAGCTTTTTCTAATAAACCTTATTACTAGCAAAACTTGTATATTTTTTATTATTTTCTAATTTGTGGGCAGATATTAATAGTTGTAGATTACTACAACTATTAATATCTGCCCTATATTAATAGATTACTATTTTATTATAATGAACAAAGAGATTTTTTATTTATTTAATTATTTTTAACATTAATTAAAGATTTATTTTATTGTTGTAAGTATTATTTATTTATATTTATGTACTGGAATATTCATAACAGTATTAACAATACAGATCTAATAATGAGTACATTGTAATGGTAAAGGTCAACCTAGTTTTCTATATATTAAAGCTAAAAAATCAGACTTAAATTAAATTAAATAATCGAATATAACTTACTGCATAAAATCCATAGGATATTATAAAAGAAAGTGACATGATTAAGACGTTATGAGCATAGAAACTATGTTGACCCCAAAATACTTTGTATACGTGAGAGATAAAAAATTTCACCTACAATTAACTTTGAAAACCCGGAAACCGACAATTTCGATTGTTTACAACACTATTATTATTTATTTTATAGTGATGTTTATGTTATTTTTATATCGTCCGTTGAATTTTTTATTTAGCGTCATATATAGAAATCCTACCATTTGAACTGCTTTAATTTATGTTTAGAGGCACCGAACTTAACGCCATAAAAAAAGAAAAAAATGCCTAAGCAGAGAATAATAATAGACAATAAAAACAAAAGTGATATATACATTCACTTGAGAGAGAATCGAACACAGAACCATCACATACACGTACGTAAACAAAATCAAAACGTCTCGTACATCACTAATGTTGACTCAAAACACGGTAGTGTTGTGTAACGTTTGTTTAGTTATGCTTCAGAGATGCGTTCGCAAACAAAAGTGGACAAAAGGAATGCATTTCAATTTCACGTTGGGCTATTAAATTTTAGTACTTGTGTAGATAATTATTTTGCAGAACAGATAATAAATAAATTTAAAACTATGTTTATTCGTGAAGTTTTAACAAATGTTTCTGAATGCAATAGTCGCTTTCAATGTTAATCACTGAAAACCAAAAGAAAAAAGATATATAAAAAATCCTAGGTGGTTTCCAAGAGACTGTGCATCAAGTCTCACTTTCGGTACATATCCCGCATTGCAGACTTAATGAAAATCAAAATATTCTTTATTCAAATAGACTTTCGCAAGCACTTTCCTAAAGTTAATGCTAATAGGGGAACTCAAAGGCATACTTTACCTAAGTTAATTTATACTATAAATTTAAATTACTTCTCTAACAAAATAAACTTAGTTATAAGCTATGACGATTTGACAGGATTATTTTATTTCATAAATAACACTTAAATTTTGCAATAATATTTAGATTTCACGTCTACTTATACACCATTCGCACGTATAGGTCTATTATATATAATAAGTGCATAATCAAGCGTGGAAAGTAAGAGGCAGTGAAGTACTTGAAACGAGTTAGCGAGTCTTCGTGAAAATTAGTATTGTCATAAATCAAATACCTCCTGTTGGTGGAGATCCTGGTAGAGATGACGCAACAGCTAGCAATTCTAACTACGTCATAACGTAGTCTCAAATAATATTACTCTTCTAATTTTGATAATTATTTAGGAAATACATATTAAAACAACTAAATAAAATAAGATAATACCAAGCTTAAATATTGGTATTTCAATGTTTACGCATTTGTACGCAAATATTAGACTGTTCTTTATTTTCCCAATTTCAAATTTTCCCAAGTGATTTTATAACTTTATACATTTTAGTCTAATCTATTTTTTTCTTCTACAGTGCATAGCCCTGGCCTTGGTTGCCTGCGCAAGCGCAGAACCTCCTTCTGGATACAACTACAACCGTCCTTCCGGTGGGATATCGGGTGGAATTAGTGGTCTAATCGGCGGCGGCAGCTACCATGCCGTCTCATCAGGATACCAGACCTCCGAGGGCCAAAACGTCGACCCCCAACTCCTTGAACAAATCCGTCAAATCCTCCTTAAAGAAGAAGCTTCCTCTTCATCAGGATCAATCGGAATTAGCGCCCCTTCATCATCCTATGGTGTTCCTTCATCCTCATATGGCGTCCCATCATCCTCCTACGGAGTCCCAAGCGGTGGCCGCGTTGTTGGCATCAACCTTGAGGGAGTCCGTCAAGCTATCCAAGTAGCCCAATACGAACAACAGTCCGGTGGAAGCAGCGGCGGATACCCATCAGGTCCCTCATCCTCGTACGGTGCTCCCGCCCGTCCTCCCTCCAGCAGTTATGGAGCCCCCTACTAAATCCAAACCCGAACAAATGTTCGTTATTCGGACTATCTCGTAACATCTCCGGGAGCCCGAATATTTAAACCTATGGGTAGACCGCCACGTACAATGTAGGTGGCGTCTCCCGGCCCCCCCATCCTGGCCAACGCCTGCGACTGTGCACGCACACGGGTTACCCAGCTGTCAGCCAGTCGTAAACAACTGACGACTGACAAAACTGACACTTGCTTAGCTTTTGATAACGTTTGTGACAATTGTGTCAGTCGGTAGCAGTGCACGAAGTGGCTCACAGCTGGGAACGACTCTCGTTCTGTAAAAAGTTTATCGATAAGTTAGGTTAATTTATGTTATAAGATTTTGTTTTTTTTTACAAAAAATAATAAATACATTTTGACACCGTAATTTATTTTTTTATTATTGATTTTACAAAGGGTCGTGTTGGTAATTACTTAAATACAATTAGCAAAAGGCAAAGATATGAAATGAAAGTAAAATCTAGGACTATTTTTTAAACATCAACGAAATATTAATCTTTGTTCATCATGCATACATACTAGATCTAACAATTTACATTTTTATCTATATATATAAAATCGAAAGGTCACTCACTCATCACGAAATCTCAGAAACTACATGTGCTAGGAATCTGAAATTTTGCATAGGAGTTACTTATAGGACGTAGGTGCTCGCTAAGACGGGAATTTGTAATATTCGACTTCTAAGGGGTTGTTTTTGGGGTTGAAAGTTTGTATGAAACTTCTTTACTACAAATGCTAGAAGTCTCAAATTTTGCATGGCCGTCACTTATAAGACGTAAGTACACACGGAGACAGGAATTTTCAATATTCCACCCCTAAAGGGTTGTTTTTAGGGTTGATTGTTTGCATGAAACTTCGTTACTATAAGCGCTAGGAGTCTTAAATTTTCTATGGATGTCACTTATAGGACGCAAGTACACACGGAGACGGGAATTTCCAATATTCCACCCCTAAAGGGTTGTTTTTAGGGTTGATAGTTTGTATGAAACTTCGTTACTATAAGTGCTAGGAGTCTAAAATTTTCTATGGACGTCACTTATAGGACGCAAGTACACACGGAGACGGGAATTTCCAATATTCTACCCCTAAAGGGTTGTTTTTAGGGTTGATTGTTTGCATGAAACTTCGTTACTATAAGCGCTAGGAGTCTTAAATTTTCTATGGATGTCACTTATAGGACGCAAGTACACACGGAAACGGGAATTTCCAATATTCCACCCTTAAAAGGTTGTTTTTAGGGTTGATAGTTTGTATGAAACTTCGTAACTATAAGTGCTAGGAGTCTCAAATTTTACATGAGCGTACTTATAGGAAGTAGTTGTTAACTAAGACGAGATTTTGCTAAATTTGATACCTAAGCATATAGTTTTGGGGTTGATATTGTATATGCAAATTACAAGTGCTGGTCAAAAATCTCAAATTTTACATACGAATTATTTTAGTGTCTACGTGCTACCCTAGATGGGACTTTGACATGGATTTTGAAACAAGTTTTTTTTTTTAAAATTCGACCCCTAAGGGTGTGTTTTTCGGGACATAAGATAAAACATCTGTTAACTATATAATGCATTTCATATTCTACACATAATTAAAGGATATAAAAGCGAAATCTGCACATGAAAAATATAGGCCTTCGTGGCACAGGGGCACAAGGGTGTGGGTTCGATTTCCACTCGAGGTAATGTATTATTGTATATTAATATTTATATTTATTAAAGAGGCCAGTCGTGGTGCAGAAGCACGAAAGTGTTATAATAAATGCGACTGGTTGTAGGTTTTATGTCTACTCGAGGAAATGAAATATTTATTTAAATTTATATTTTCATTTCTTCGCTCTGGTGTCGAGGCAAAGCGTGACGTTGAGTTCCATCACTTAATACGCAATGCCTCCAGAAATCGGCGGAAAATAGGGAACGGAGTATCTTAGCTCTAGATTCCTTCTGCCCACCCCACACCCCACTGTGCGCTGGATACAGCGTGAAGTTCATTATAAAGATATAAAAACTTAAGAATTAGGTCCATTAATATATAGATAATAGAGGCTTAAAACTACTTTTGTCTCCGATCGCGAATCATGCAAAAATGACTGGTATGATGGATGCTGGCAAAACCAAAGTGTCAAGCCTTTTACACAATATTGGATGCTCACCGATTCAAATGGTTCTAAGTTGTCTGCAAACATATGGTTCCAAATGATACTGGGGCGCGTGCATCGAGATGAGAACAGTACTTCATATGAGGCCGATCTTGGGCTCTTTACATTACCAATCGGTGTTTTGTCGTAAAGTAATGTCTCGCTCTGCCGGTGACTCCCAGTGTCTTTGATACCAACTTGCTCTTGGTTTCCGTATGATCGCGATACTGACTGATAGTTACTCGAAACGTTAAAGCCCAACATGTTGATACTGGGTGTATATGAGAATAACATTTTTTTTGTTTAAATTAATAATACTCTATAACAAAAATTTACATAAAAGTGATAAGAATGGAATGAATCCCTGTCAAGGTCAGTTATTTCGTCTTTAAGTCTGTTTATGCAATTGTAAATTATTTGAATAGTTCAAATTAATACTTATATTTCTTTTTAACATATGGTGAAAGTAAAAAAAAGTAAAAAAAAATAACCATATTTTTGCAATATTAACCATAATAAAAAAATTTACCATATCTTTGCGTATATTTTGCAATATACGCTCTAAAAAAAATCGGTAATATATATATTTACAAAAAAAATCTTATAACTGATCTTAAATAGTAGGTAATGTAGGTTGCATTCTTTTAAACCATTCAAAATTCTTATAACAATTACGCTAATACGGTACCAAAGTTATTGAAATGTGCATATTAGAAATCACTAAGTGCGCTGCAAACATGAAATATTAGAACATAAAGTAATTCAGTATATTGAATTAATAATTGTGTAGTTTAAGCGGGCGAAGCCGCTGGCGGTTGCTAGTACGATAATAAAAATGAATTAAATCCTTGTAGCGGATGCCACAATAAGATTGTTATAGAATGTGCCATTAGTGAAACATAAAAATGCAAATAAATGAAAGCAGACACAGAAATATGTGTAAGTAACAATTAATAAATATGCGCATAAAATTAACGAAGTTATTATAGCAGACACTAGGTTTGCTTGTTATGTATAATTCGAAACTTTCTTAAAACAATAAACATTTATTTTCCTTATCTTGATACGTCTCTTCTCTCGCATTTTGCCCAGAGCCTTTGAAGAATAAACTATTCATTTTGTATATTAATATTTAAAAAAACATCGGTTTAGCTATGTCCCGCTTATAGCAAAGTAGGCAGAGGGAACCTAGCGTTGAGACACTCCGTTTCCATTAAAGCACTTCCGTTCCTTGCTTTCCGTCGACTTCTGGAGGCATTGCGTGTTGAGTGGTGGAGGTTTCCAGAGCGTGGACGATTGCCTCGTTTCCAGAGCGTGGAAATTAAAATCACCACAACTCAAGTGGGAATCGTACCCACTACCATTAGAGAAAGTACCTTTTTAATTCAAGCTGAATTATATGCTTACAAAAAGCAAGATTCACTTCTCGCTCAAATTCAACACACTGCATAGTAAATAAAGGAACTCAACGCCGTGCAATGTCTTAACAGAGCGTTAAAATAAAGTAAATTTAAATTATTATTAATTTTAAAATAAAATAAGAAATACAAATTTCATATACCTACATACATATATGAGATAATTGTGGGTTCGATCTCATTTCAAGGGACTGATTATATTTATGTTCATATCTTAGCTCTGATAGGCAAAGAGCGACGTTGATGCCGTCACTCAACACACAATATCTCAAGAATTGGGTAGAGCGTAGGAAACAGTATGTGATATAAATCTTATGTATTCTCTGTCTACAATTGCGGAAAAAATCGTGAATCAGTAATAAAAATCCTATAAAACATTAGAAAAAACCTATAAATATTTGCCGGAAATTTAGTCATTGTCGTCATTTCCAAAATATATTTTTGTGTCCAAATAAAGTATACAGTTATCTTATTTCTCTCGCAAGTAAGTACCTCCTTGAATATATCTAGAAAGCGATCACCAGTGTTTCAAGTGTCACTTAAAAAAGAAAAGAATTGCTCTTTAAAAGGCGACTTGTTTTTTTATCTCAAATCAGGTTTCTTTTAAGTAGAAAAATTTGGCTTAAAGCCGAATATCTAAGTACATTACGGTTGGCGAGTCGTGGCCGCCCTGAAGTTAAGTGTTCTTTCTAACCCAGTGGACATTACAGAAAACTTCATAGTGGCCAAGACTCATCGGCCGTGCTGTACTGCCATACATGCATTGTGAATCGAAACGCATCGCTATAGAGTCCGTGTTCCATTTTGGTTAATATAGACTGTCCAAATATACATTTTATCATAAATTATATGAGTTATTAATTGTTAGTGAGTCATGTTCACATAAACTGAGGAATATATACTTGTAAAATATTATTCTACAACGATACTAACATTCAAATTCAAATATTAAAGAAAAGCATCTTAAATTTTGTGTTAAAAGAACTTGGAGATTCATTTATAATATAAAATCTAGGGAGCTGCCTCCTTGCTAGCAACACTTTTGATTAAACAACTGTGCTACAATATTAGACGGAAAATGAAGAGGAGAACTGAGTGTCTTTACACAAGGTTCCATCTACCGTTTCCGCTGTCTCTCGTACATATATAACAGGTGGGCTGCTATAAAGCGCGAAACTAAAAATTAAAACAATTGATTCACACCTACATTATGGACAGGTTCACATCTCACTCGAGGAAATGACATTTTATATTTAATATTTTCATATCCTCGTTTTGGTATCGAGGCAAAGCGCGGCGTTGAATTCCGCCCTTCAACACACTTGCATCCAGATGAGGCGGAAGGTGGGGCACGGAAGTGTCTTAACACTAGGTTCCCAGGTTCCCTCCACCTACCCTGCTATGTGCGGAAAACTGCATGAGGCTAAGAAAAATAAAAGTTGAACTAAATATATCAAAACAAAAAGAACGCCGGAACAGATACAATCTCTAAGCTTTTACATTTCTCATGATAACTTATTTTAACGACATAACAATAGAAAACTACTCACATATACATTTTAATTAAATTTAATGATGTACTTGTGCTTTGATGGTGTCGTAACAAACATTTTAGAAAACTAAAGATTAATATACATACATATGTGGACCTAAGTATTTATTATTTAATACTTATATTCGGTAACAGGAGGCTGGGTTTTTTTTCCGAATCACGCTGTATTCCCTATATAGCAAGATAGGCAAATGGAATCTAGTGTAAGTACACTCCGTTCCCCATTTACCGTCGAATTATAGAGGCATTGCGACAGCGACACCAGAGCGAAGAAATGAAAATATTAAATATTTCATTTCCTCGAATGGGAATCAAAATTACAACCTGGCGCGTTGCCGAGTCGCACGCTTATGCCCCTATGGCCACGACTGGCGTTTTGTGTTATACTTATAATGTACTAGCGGCCCGCCCGCGGCTTCGCCTGCGTGAACTACGTTATTATTAATTTCTGTCTCCATGAGTACCCACGTCCTATAAGTGACGTCCATGCAAATTTTGAGACTCCTAGCATTTGTAGTAACGAAGTTTCATACAAACTTTCAACCCCAAAAACAACCCCTTAGAAGCCGAATATTGCAAATTCCCGTCTTAACGAGCACCTACGTCCTATAAATAACTCCTATGCAAAATTTGAGATTCCTAGCACATGTAGTTTCTGAGATTTCGTGATGAGTGAGTGACCTTTCGATTTTATATATATAGATGTATTAATAAAGACAAAGATTATTAAGAAAAATATATATAATTTCAAAGTAGGACTTAAGTAATATATAATTTGTAAGTGAATAATTAAGAAAAAAACCTTTCCTAAATACCATTACCGTTAATTTTTAAGTTTGAACATTTCCATTAATGGCTTCCAGTAGAAATCACTTAAATAAAAGAGAATCTCTCGAAGTTTCAACTATAACCCCGGCTAGTGATGTTGCTAATGTACTTTTTTCGATTATTGAACAAACCGTACACGCTCGAGATTACATTGTGGCCACGTGCTCTGCGGATATGCACAGTTAGTTATTTTATTTAGGTATATGCAAGCATGGAAAAAATAGTATCGGGGTCACCTGAGCGATTACCGTTCAAAATTACTGTAAACGCGGCAGGTTGTAGATTCGATTTCCACTCGAGGAAATGAAATATTTTATCTACAATGTAGATTGCTGTTGGCTAACAATGTTTAAATATCACATGGATGTTAGCTCCCTAAGCTTGTTCTATTGGTTGTATAAAGAGGAGTATCGACAACACCTTCATGTTTCTTCTGGTGCTACCAATATTTACTTACATTGGTAGCACCAGAACGATTGCCTATTATAAACCTAGTGAAGATAGCTAAAACATACAAATTAAATACCTAAAATAATATTTTTCCATAAATGATACTCTTACAGGCCACATCGCGACCCACTTGGGGCGTACATCATTTGATCATTACAAATATGAAACGCAATCGCCCGGCTAATCGAGGCACTGAGGCGGCGGCAGACGTACGAGTATCTCTTCTTACATAATGAAACGCTGATTGAAATAATCATTTTCATATTTTTATTTTCACGATGATCTTGTAATTTAATGTTAGAAACTCAATTACTGTCGTCGTAATGGCTTTACAGCTAGCAGCGTAGCATCTGACTGTAATCGGGACAGTATTAGATTCGATTTCCACTCGGAAGAATTAATTAGTTCAAGTGTTGTCGTTCTGGTAACAAGACAAAGCGTGTCATTTCTTAAATTGGTAAATAGGGAACTTAGAGTAAAAAATGCTAGTAAATATTACATTGTTTATCTTGTGTATCTAAAATTCAAGTTTAAACTGATGTGCTCGTGCAAACTTTAACTTTTGTTTGGGCATGGGAACTTTAAATTTTGTTTTGGGATGGATATGGACCCACCCCAGATGAACTTTTGAAAATCATTTCCTAGAAAATCTTTGTTAATAAATTTAATATAGTAAATAACCTTGGCCATGAGGCCAGTAATGGCGCAGGATCACAAGCGTGCTCTGGGTTTGAATCCTATTCGAGGAAATAACATATTCAATCATTTTATAGGAATACGCAATGCCTCCGTGAAGAACGTGCGTGCATTAAAGGAAACAAAGTATTTTAAAACTAGTCTTCCGCTTACCCGGAATACAGCGTGCAAAAATGACCTAATTAATAAGTATATATAATTTTCTACTGGCTACACGAAAAGCAAAACAGAAGCCTTTAGAAGAAAAAAACAACACATAACAACAGGTAAACAACAGCCAGGTCGCTCTGATGACAATACTTCGATAACATACATCGCGTTCAGAGCGTCTTACCACACAGGTGGACAACAATGGCTGTGAAAGTACGCTAATTGCCTTTAAGATGGCATCTCAGAGACGTGCCAATTTATGAATGTAGACCAACTCTTTGCGTTGTTGCAAGTTAAATTATTTACTTTATATATTTTTTTAAAGTTTCACACAGCAGAGTAGGTAGAGGGAAGATGGGGGACCTATAACGCTCTGCACTCCATTGAGACATTTCCGTTAACAACTTTTCGCCGGATTCTTGAGAACTCCACGTCGCAGAGAATTGGAAGTGGATATCGAACCCACAACTATATCATCAGGCATCAATAGCCAGCTCTTCATCAGGCAACAATAGCCAGCTCTTGGTTTATCTAGAGGATCACCGATTGATTAATGACCGTCAATATGGCTTCCGCCATGGTCGCTGAACCGGTGATCTTCTGGTTTACCTTACCCACCGTTGGGCTGCGGCTATCGAAAGCAAGGGAGAGGGCCTGGCAGTTAGTTTGGACATGGCGAAGGCCTTTGATCGAGTGTGGCATAGGGCGCTCCTTGCTAAACTTCCATCCTATGGGCTTCCCGAGAACTTGTGCAGGTGGATCGCCAGCTTTCTCACTGGGCGCAGCATCAAGGTCGCTGTCGACGGTTTTTGCTCCAATCATATGCCCGTGAACGCAGACGTTCCCCAAGGCTGCGTGCTGTCCCCCACGCTGCATATCAATGACATGCTGGAAGATTCTAGCATTCATTGCTATGCAGATGACAGCACGGTGGACGCTGTTTACTCCGGCCGCGCAAGTCTTTCTCGGGAAAACGCTGAACAGTGCCGAAATAAACTTGTGTCTTCTGTTGAGGCATCCCTCGAGAATGTCTCTTCATGGGGTGAAAAGAACCTGGTCCAATTTAACCCCTTGAAGACACAGGTTTGCGCGTTAGCCACTAAAAAAGCCCCATTTATCGTATCGCCAGTCTTTCAGAACACTCCCCTTTCAGCCGCGCCCAGTATCAGCATATTGGGCCTTAATGTTTCGAGTGACTGACAGTATCGCGATCATCTGGAAAGCAAGGCCAAGTTGGCCTCGAAGAAACTGGGGGTCATCAATAGAGCGAGACGGTACTTCACGCCAAAACACTGATTGGCCCTATATAGGGCCCAGGTTCGGCCACACACGGAGTACTGTTCTCATCTCTGGGCACCCCAGTATCAGTTTGACCCATTTGATCGCAAACAACGTAGAGCTGTTCGAATCATTAAGGACCCAGTAAGTTGTGAAAGGCTTGACACTTTGACTCTGCGTAGAGACGTCTCCTCGCTGTGCGTTCTCTATCGCATTTATCAAGGTGAGTGTTCTGAGTAACTGTTTGACCTGTTACCTGCCGCCGAATTTTCTAACCGCACAGCACGTCACAAACTTAAATATCATCCACACCATCTGGATATGTGGCACTCCACTACTGTGCGGTTTCGTAGCTCCTCTGGTGCTGCACGGGGTCGTGGGCGGCGGTGATCACCACCAGGTGACCCGAACGCTCGTTTGCCTTGCCCTTTTTCCATAAAAAAAAAACTGATATCGAACACAACTTTTTCGATCATAAAATTCTAATTAATAGAAATATTCCGTGGTGAGATACAATATCTACGTGGCGTTTTCTTTTTTTGTACCTTTATACTATGTCATATATAAAAGTAGGGTAGGCAGAGAGAAACTAGTGTTAAGACACTTCATTCCTCGCGCATCGCTTAAATTTTTAAATTTAATTTTAAATCCGTGTTGAGTGTCGCGTAGTCTTATTACAAGGGTGAAATTACTATATTTTACTCACCCCAGTGAGAAAAACTCATAACTGTCAGTGAGTTATGCTGCTGCATCACGACAGCTGAAGATAACTCAATTTGCTTAGTTTGTAAAGAAATTAATGCATCAAATTATTATTATTATATTATTAAACACGAGTTCTAAAAATTGGTCAAAAAGTTTGCAATCTAAAATAAAACAAAATATATATGGGAAAAAATAAATTTAATTCCATAGAAATTCATTTCTCGTCGTTCACATCACAATTCGTTTATTTGATAAAAAAAAACAATAATATCAACACATTTTTTCCATAAACAATTATCTACTTAACACTAAAATATTGGCACTTAGTGAGCACAATTATATTTACAGCGAGAACTTTCGTGGATATGACCTGTTTTATTATAAAGCTGAATCGTTTGTTTGGTTGAGCGCCCTAAACCCAGAAAATACTTATCCAAATTATTATTTTTTTTACGTTGGATAGTCTATTTGTCGAGGATGGTTAGAAGCACACGCTACCGCCAATAGGAATAAGATGACAGTGAGAAATGTTGCAGAAACGAAAGCTTCCGTGAGCATGATGCTCGTGATACTTATACAACTCTTAGTTATTTATATTTAACCCAGCGGGCGAAACCACCGTTTGTACTAGATAAAAGTAGCTTTGTTAGCTTCACGCTGTATCACGCACCTAGCAGGGTAGGCAGAGGGAAACTGGGAACCTAGTATTAAGACTTCGTTTTCATTAAAATACTTTCGTTACCCACTTTCCCCCTAATTCTAGAGGAAAAATTGTTAATTAGCGGATCTCAACGTCACAACACATATAGTTATTATTCAGATTTAATTGATATATAGATTTAATGATAATTTAGACTAGTAAGTATTTTTTTATAGTTTTATTATTGAAAGTCAACAAGCACAACAAGTGTTTTCGTCAAAGTCTTATACCAACCAGATCATATCCACGTAAGGATATTATATTTAATACTTATTATGACAATAATAACTTACATTCATTTAATTCATTTCAACTTCAAAATTTTTGCTCTTCGAAACATATTTAAAAAATATATACTATACTTAAACTATATTTTTTATACTTTTCTTTATAAAAATTGACAATGTGGTTAAGTGTATCGCAATTTTTATGACTGTTTAATATATATTTATTATTTAAACAGTTTTTACTGTCATATTTATTTTGACTATCTAAAAAATCCATAAAACGGAATTTAACCCACTTGTAATAATGAAAGTTGGCAGTTAAGTCGAGCTTAGGTTATAATTTACAGCTATTAGCAAATTCTATACCACTTGTAGCATTTAGTAGAAAAAGTGTTATTTTTAAGTTTAATCTCTATAAATTTTTAATGAAATATTATAATATAAATTCAATTAGACAAAGAGAACGTTTGCAACCAAATTATTAAATTTCCATAGCACAAATGTCTTTTTCATTATTTTTGGTTAATCGTTTATGTATTGGATATAATTATAAATGAATATTGAAAATAAAATAGTAAATTAGGAAAACCTTTTTAAAAATAAGCGTTCTTGTTTTTTTTTTTCATAATGTACTGTATTTTACAAATTAAGCCCTTTCATTTGATATTAATAGAGCTGTGCCAAAATGTATACTCCGCCATTTTAGTTGCGGCGACAAGAAATAATAATATTAATTATATATAAGTTTTATATATAGTTTCTTATTATATTATATATAGTTTCAAAGTCATCAGAATTGAAGTCGTAATTCAAATTTCAGCTTAACGTGACACTTCCCAGAAGTGGGTCAACTTGAGCTTGCAAGATATCATATACAGTAAGTTAAATAAAAGCTTGTAATAATTTCATCGTCACATCTAACTAAAATAGTAGCGATGAGTATTATAACTTAGGTCATGTTTAACTTGATACACTTAGTGATAAGATTCTCCACTTTCCGTTGTTTTTTATTTTCCATATATCTTTTGAGTGTTGGATTGTATACAAAATATGAATGATAGGCGACTGGGTACTTTTCTTTTATTTAAATGGCACAACACCATTCTTTTTTTTAACTTTGATCTTTAGATTAAAATATCTTGTATAGATTAGTCATTTACACGTAAATTGTTGTTTGTATTTGTTATTATTCTTATGTTAAATGTATAAACCGGTCTAAAAAGAATTTCTAGGAACATTTTAATTATGTTAAATATGTATTAGGTCTTTAAAACGTCCTTGTAAATTGATCCAAAATGTATTCAATTTTATACAAAATTTTGTTGAACTTGAACCTTAATGACAAATTTAATTTGCTTAAAGCAAAAGTTGTTTAATTAAATTATTAATTTAAATGAAACGTTAGACAAAGTAGAATTTGAAATAGTTATTTGGCAAAATAATTTATTTATTTATTCTTAAAAATGTAAAATTTTACAAAAATAAGCAATAATATGAAATTCGAAACTTTTATGACGTGTGTACAGATTAAATAAACCTAGAATAAAAATGTCAAATTTATCTAAAAAAAAATCAATTAATTTCTTATCGTTCATACAATTATTAAGTCATAGACTATTTTTTATCTTTTCATTCATAATTTTGTTGTATATCAAAAAACCTCGCTTAATAAGAACACAGCATTTTTGTAAATCACTAGATTTGTCTAAAAATAATTTCACATTTAAATGCAATAATTATAATAGACGAATACGACTAAAAATAATTTCATACAACACGTCGCACATGGATAATGAAAAATTATGTATAAAAACAATAAAAGAAGCAACTTTGCCGGTAATATATAAAAACAATACTACAATTACGTTTTTATTAGGTAAAAAATTAGAAGTATAAAAAAATAAAACATAAAAAAATAAAACAATCTAAACAAAAAAAATTAAATGAAAATCTTGTTAACCATGTGAAACGTATAAAAAATCATACATATATCAATACAATATTCCAAGAAGTAAATTGATAAAAGGAACCAAAAATTTTATAAGGTATTCTATTTACAATACTAGTAATTCATACAAAACAATTGTCATAAATTTTGTTAAAAGACTAAATTGAACCCTGTACTAGCTAGCACCTTTATCTTGTGGCCAGAGCAACTCCGGGTGGTTTAACATGTAGTAGGTCATGTGCTTCTCGCTACCATACGTAGAGGCCTTCGACCCTAAGCACATTAGGAACTGACTCTTCTCCAAATTCTTATCACAGTCCACTGAATGGAACTTATGTACTAACGTCTCATCAGTTATCCTGTACACTGTTAAATTGGACTTTATCAAAGTCTCGAATAGTTGCACGTCTTCCAACCCCCAACCCTTAATACTTAAATCGAAACCACCGACCCTCTCGAAATCACATTTGTATATACTAAGAATACCAAAACCGAACTGTCTGAAGTAACCGTAATCGTCGTTAATCTCTTTACTGTACTTTAAATTAACTAAGTCTTTATCAGTCGCATTAGTATTAACACTGTCTGCAAATTTACTTAAATCACTGTCCACAACAAGAATTTCGCCTTTGAACTTGTTATAATCGTCACCGTACACTACTTCTGGGTTGAACTCACTGAACACTATTGGAAAGTAAACTTGGTAATATTTAACTGTATCAATCCTTATTCGCATAAGAGTTATGTGGTTGAACATCATGTCCACATCAATGAAAAACATTAAATCATCACTTGCACATTTCTTCATGCCTTCGGTCAAAGCGGCACCTCTTGAGAACGTTGTGGAGCCCATGTATACGATTTTCATATCTTTTCCATACTTCTCCCTGTAGAAATTGACCAAGGTCTCCGAATTGGTGTAATCCAAGGGGCTCTTGCCGTCCATATAAAGAACAACAATCAAAGTGACAGTTTCATCACTCTTCAGGACTACATCCTCATAGTTCTTCATGAAACGGTTAAATATTTCAAATCTACCGAGCAATGGAAGGATGAAGTGTATCCGCCTATCGTAAATTGGATATTCGTATTCGTCATCACTCCACTTCAGTACTTTTGGTAGGTTGTCCTGTATCTTATGTATACCATTCTCGAGTGCTTCTCTGACATTCAATTTATCTAAAAAGCTATTCGGACTTTGCTGGTTAGGATCATCGAAGTCTTCATAGTCGTTATAAGTTTTTCCATTTGGATCAAGCTGTTCCAATATCTCCGGCTCTTCTGCCGGTGGTGGCTCTCCCATTGGAAGTTCTCGTATTTCTATACCTGGAATTGAAAATGCACTAAATATTATTTTTGTATTGGCCACAGGCGTTACAGGCGCTGTCGCTGCTTACGATGAGCTACATGCATCAAAGGCAATAAAAGGATAACATTATTACCAGTAAAAGATTGCTGCAAGTACGCATGTCTTCTTACAGCGGCCGTCATCTTCCTTCCTCTGTAGCGTCGGTACTTCAGCAAGAGGTCGAGCACGATGTCGACGCCGTGGAGAGGTTGCAGACGAATGTAGCCGTACAGCAGTTCATTGAAGTCTATGACACGACCACGTTGTCGGGACGGAGCGTTTATTATTTCCATTACCTGGAAAGTTATATTATAATAAGTTGTATTGTGTTATTTACGACAATATTATTAGTATGCTTTGAATAAGATCGAGAGAAGAAGAGAAGAGAGAAGCAAAACATGATTTAGAAGAACTTTTATTGACAATTTAGCTTCACGTTTCTCTTGTTTGATCTAGAAAAAATCGAAGTGAAGACACTCTGTTATCTGATTTTTGGTCATTTCTAGAGACCCGTGTCTCGTGTTAATTTAACTAAATTTCAAATATCAAAATAAATTAAAGTACAGTATTAGATAAGAAATAGTTAATTATATAATTAACAATGTATTTTATTAGTAAGTATGTACATGTATAAATTATAATAAAAATAATACATTAAAACTAAAATATACTTCACTTATAAAACACAAGTACTAGAAATTAATCCTAGCTTTCAAATTTATCTAAAGTGTATACAGTAAGGTCAACAAGTCTTGGCCGCCCTGAAATTAACTGTAGTTAGCTGCCTTGTTTAATGGGATTTTAGGATTTTTCTTACTTTTTAATTTGTTCAAGAGTATACAATGCACATAAGTTGATAAAACTCAATTTCATAGCTGCCACAACTTGTTGACCGTACTGCACTCCAGATGCAGTTTACTTTTTAAGTGTATGGTGTATACTTTTCTACTATTGTATGATAGAAAATTCACTAACCTCCCTTATAACGTCATCTAAAGCCTCTTTCAAGGGTGTTTCTAATCTTCTCTTCGGATTGGAATGGTTAATGGAATAAATAGATTTACTAATAAAATCAAAAGGCACGATGTCATCGAAATTATCAGCTTTATATCTGTTGAAGTCAATTGGTGCACCTGAAAATAAATTAAAATAATATTAAAATTGTTATTTTTATAGTACTAAAACTGTCTGCCTACATCAAAAAGACTTTTAATTATTTATTACTATTATATTAGTATACAAGCACTAATAATTTGACATTAAATAAGTAATTGATTAAAATCTAAATAGAAACAGAATATTTAAACACTAGGTTCCCAGATGTCCTCTATCTACCGTGTGATAGCACAACCCTGTGATGCACATCTGGGAACACGCACATAGGTGCGGGATACAGCGTAAAGCTAAAAAAAGATTAGAACCTATACAATAAATACATAATTTAACCCTTACCTAATATACTATTATCCCCCAAGTAGCCCGGCTCCCCTATCTTCTCAGGGAACAAAGGCACCCCCTCCGACAGCATGTAATCCTCCACTTGTTCGCTATCCACCCCCAACGCGCGCATCGACGCCGCTATATCCCTGTGCAAATCCAACGATTGCTCTCTTAAGTCTTGAATTTGAAGATTCTGAAATGAAAGATGAAAAGTAAGTATTACTGAAAAGAAGACCCATTAAAAGATGAGGATGTTGTGTCGTAGTGGTAAACATGTCTGTAAAAACAACTATTGTAGGTTCTATTCACATTCGGGGTAAGAATAATTTAATATTTTTATCATCTCGTTCTGGAAAAGCAAAGAGTGGCATTGAGTTACGCCACGCAACACGCAATGCCTCTTAGAAAGGTTCGGCGGAAAGTGGGGAACGGGATGTCTCAACACTAGGTTCCTACCCTGCTATAAGCAGGATAGAGCGTAAAGTTAAAATTATTCTTTTATAATTCGCATTTTTATTTTTGAACATACGATGATTAACCACTGCGTGAGTTTTCAATAAAACATTACAATTTTGAGTTATTTACGTTCTTAGTTTTCTTTTTTTTAGTATAATCATAATAATACATTTTAATCTGATAGCATCGTCCTTTAAGTACGAGAAATAGCAAAGAGTGTGTTGACATAAGATATTTGATCGCACGCCCGATACTAGTTCGTGCGTGTAAACAACCTCGTACACACATCGCTTGTAAGGAACTTATATATTTTCACTTACTTGTAAGAAATGCTAAGCAAATGCGGAAAATAACACTAAAAAAAATAAATAAATGACACTTTAAGAAGAAAGATATAAATATAAGATTGTAAAGATTAATTTTGATTTATTCGTTCATTCGTCATATTCAATTCTTTTTGTTTAATTATCTAAGCGAAACGAATAAGCAAAACCTATAATGTTGTCACGTCAAAAATTTGAATATATTTATTTATTTAGAATGTGGCTGGCAAATATGTAAAAGTTCTCTAAGTAAAAAAAAATATTTTTTTAATGAAAAAAGACAAGGAAAACGAGCGTACAGGTCACCTGATGGTAAGTGAGTGAGAGAGATTGTTTTTAATTTCCGAAACAATGACGGAACCCAACGCCGCGCTTACGGGAAAATTAAAACAAATAATACTAAACTAAAATAATACAAATATAACTTATTACATTATTTTAATTATCAAGCTAGATATATGTCGCACCCTAGTCAGTAGTGTGTACTGTGTACGTACATAATGCGTTCAATGCACTGCATTATCTGTATTGATCGATTGTTTGTAATCACCCTGTACTAGAGTTTTCATTATTTAAATATGCTGAGACTATTTTATTTTATTTATTATAATGGCTATTTCATAAAAAATATACACTAACTAAACGAACTAACAGTTATTGTCCATACTCGTATATTTATCGACAACTAATACCCAGGGATATCGATAAAGTTTTAACTAACATTAAATTTTAATTGCAAACATATTTTTGCTCAACTCAAATTGCTCTTACAAGCTTAGAGTAAATTAAAAATATCCCATTCAATAAGCCATAACCTCCATGATTATACACGATGCTATAATAACGTCCTCGTTAACGATTCAAATCTAATTAGTATGCATTTTTAAAAATACGACGTTTGTGGAGCAGCCCCCAATCCACCACCCCCCCCCCCCCCTATGGGTAGGAGGCCATTCCTTCACAGTTGCGTGATTGATGAGTGAGTGAGTTCTGAACAAAACCGTCGACAATTACCTTGATGCTGCCCAGTGAGAAAGCTGGCGATCCACTTGTATAAATTCGCAGGAAGCCCATAGGATGGAATTTATTTTAATTATAGATTAAATTTCCATATCTATGAATTATAATTTATTTAACAAAAAGCTATACTTAAAAATATCAATAACAGTTTAAATAACATTAGAATATAAGAAACTAGCGGCCCACTCGCGGTTTCACCCGCGTGAACTATGTTATTATTAATGTCTGTCTCCATGGCTCCGTCCTAGTGACGTCTATGCAAAATTTGAGACTCCTAGCATTTGTAGTAACGAAGTTTCATACAAACTTTCGTCCTATAAGTAACTCCTATGATAAATTTGAGATTCCTAGCACTTGTAGTTTCTGAGATTTCGTGATGAGTGAGTGACCTTTCGATTTTATATATGTAGAAGATAAAAATAGTTTTCTTACTTAATCTTTAATTAAACTAAAATAACCCCGGGAAATATCTGTATATCCCCGGGTTTTATATTAGCCATAGCCTCCATGATTATATACTCGTACAATACATAAAAGACTAACGATCGAACGACGAAACGATCAAAAGCTGGGCCGCGCCGGAACTACGGCCGTATTTGCAACATTGTACTTTAGTTTTACTAAATCGGGATTGGTCAGAGTCAGTTTTCAGGGACTTAAAATCCCAAAATCTTCCAGTTAGAGCAGTCCACCGTATGTACAATTAGTACACTAAGAAAAGCTACGACATGGTCCTAGCTGTCCTAGACCGTAGCCCTGAGGGCAAACAAATTTTCAATATAAAATCCATCTGCTCACTCACGGGCATCACTATAGATAAGCCATGGTCTCGTGGCATTCCCGGGCAGTGTCACCGCTGCCAGCTCTATGGGCATTCCGCCAAAAACTGTCACGCAAAACCCAGGTGCGTGAAGTGTTTAGAAAGTCACGCTACTGCTGACTGTCCGCGCAAGGTCCCAGACCCGGCCGTACCTCCCAGCTGTGTCTTGTGTGAGACCCAAGGGCACCCCGCAAATTACCGCGGATGCCCTAAGGCCCCACGCAGGTCCGGCGGAAAGGGCGGCAGGACGCATAAGGCTTCGATGCCTTCCCGTCCAGCGCAAAACCCGTCCGGCCCTCAGCCACCACTCCAACCAGCCCCTCTTCCTTCCACCAATGCGTGGAAAAAACCTCTACCAGAGACCCAAGCCGCCAAGGCTTCCAATCCCAAACCCAAGCCCTCCAGGGCCACTTCCTCCGCCCGCCAGCCCCGTGGGGAGGTAACAGAACAGGAGAGTATCGAAGACGCGATCGACATTGCGACCAGCTTTTTAGACATACTAGATAAAGACGAATTAAAGGCCTTCGCGAAAGGCTTAGTAGACTCAAACGGCGACCCTAAAAGTCGACTTCAAGTAATTAAGCTCAACAGAAAGCTTATAGCCAAATTATTATATGTCAATGCTCAAACTTCCAATGGCGGTCAATAATAATTTTAGAATCAACCCGCCCGATTTAAGACTCGCGCGAGTCAAGCCGCGTTCTCTCAACATAGGTTATTTTAACGCTAACGGTCTCAATACGCAAATGGGGCTAGTCCGCGACTTTGTTACAAACTGACAACTCGACTTATTTCTAGTTCAGGAAACGTTCCTTAGAAATTGCAATAGGGATCCCAAGATAGCCAATTACCGCACTATTCGTAACGACAGAGACGGCGCCAAAGGCGGCACCGTCATATTTTACAGAAAGACGCTTCACGTCATACCGCTCGATCCACCGCCGACGCTCACTAACATCGAAGTTTCGGTCTGTAAGGTTCACATGACTGGACATCCACCCACTATTATAGCTTCCGCCTATCTCTCTCCATCAAAGAGTTTACTTAGAAGCGACCTACAGACACTACTAGACATGGGGGACTCGGTTATCATAGCCGGGGACCTTAACTGTAAAAGTACCAGGTGGAATTGCAACTCCACAAATAGAGGAGGAATCGAACTCGAAAATATCTATGACCTGACCACCTCTCGCTTTGAGATAATAGCCCCCCTCACTCCCACTAGATTTGGGCCCCGGGGGCGACCTTCAATTCTCGACATAGCCATCCTGCAGGGCGTCTCTCTCAGGCTGCGCTCTATCGAGGTAATACCAGAATTAGACTCAGACCATAGACCTGTAATACTTAAATTAGGACCCGATTGTCCTCCAGTTCTTCCTAAAACCACCATCACCGACTGGTCTAAGTTCGCGGAGCGCCTAGGCAATCCCGACACGGAACCGACAGACGACATACCTGACAGATTCGACTCGGTGGAAGTAGTCGAGGCGGAAATTAACCAACTTACTGACAGACTGGGTAGCACTCTCGACGAGTGTTCTAGGGAAATTCCAAGTAATCCAGAAGGACATTTTAAGATCCCGCGAGATCTCAGAAAGCTCATGAGACGTAAAAACATCGCCAATAGGGCGCACGATTCATTTCCGTCGCCGGCTAACCGCGCTAAACTCTGGAGGCTCCAAAGACAGGTTCGAGCCCGGTTCGAGGACCTCAGAGACGAATCTTGGGATCATAGGTTATCAGAGCTTACGCCATCGCACGTAGCGTTCTGGCAATTAACTAAATCATTCAAAAACGACACCGTAGTCGAATTACCGCCG
>HE672065.1:430473-455708 GCA_000313835.2 Heliconius melpomene melpomene
CGTCGACCCCGGGATATCTTAACCGATGATGCTGACCCCATCACTAAAGCGAACGACCCTAAATTTGTAGGTAGGGCCACACACAATCGCACACATACACGCTACGCACACCGTCCCCGCCGGTGGAGACGAGGTCCCAGCTTTACTGTGGCCCAATCGCGCCTCGGCGCGAGAGGAGCCCGCACTCATTAATCCAATAGGGCATCAAGAGCCCTCCCCAGTAGGCTTTGGTCGAACCGATCGAAGCAAAGCCCCCCACTACGAACGGTGTTCGCAAGTCGCGGTCCGAGTCTCAAAGGAGACGCCCTTGCGCCACCGTGTTCTCTTTTGTTGGTACCTTCCACGGTAGCCATGCCAAGGTCAGAGCTCGTCTAGCTCGGCCTCCCCAAGCCCGGTGACGCTGTAGAGGCCGATATGGCCAACAGCATACTGCTCAATCGAAAAACGAAAACGAAAAAACGACGGGATTGGTCATTGTCGAAATCTACAATGTTACTGTATTAGACTGTAAAAGCGGCGGATTTGGGTTCGATTCGCACTCGGGTAAATATATTATTTTCATTTACTCGCTCTGGTATCGAGACAAATCGCTGTGTTGAGTTCTGCTTATCGATACGCAATGTCTCAAAAATTGGACGGTGCGTGTGGAACAAAGTGTTTTTACATTAGGTTCCCTTTACCTAACTAATATGGACTGTGTGAAGCTAAAAAAGTATAAACAAATATTACACCGTAAGTAATTTAAATTTTGATTTCAAGGTGACTCAGTTTTATGTAATAAAATTATAATATCTATAGCAAAGAAAAGTCGTTTTTCTAGTGACTAATGACAATAAGGTCTTCCTAAATCACGATATTTATAAAGATGAACGGCACTCGGGCCGGTGACGCAAGTCTTTTGTTCTATCCATATTAGGATGCGCGAGAATGAATTATTTTTATTATCCCGCTTTGGTAGCAAAACGAGGAGTTCTGCACCATTATCACGGCTCATGAAATGCAGACTGCTGACAGGCGGACGGACAGCTGAAGCTTAATTACAGGGTTCCGTTTTATCCTTTGAATACAGAACCCTAAAAAGACAATGCCTAATAATTCTAAATATTAATGCCCATTTGAAAAAATATATCTAATATAATTTTACAATTTATCTGACTACAAAAGCTAACCCTACTGGTACAATTTAAAGAACGAATAGAACCTCTCATTAAGGGGAAGCAATTATAAATAACTAACAACGTTAACCATGTCAAAGATTATCTCATACTTATTTAATATGGCCTTTTTTTAATTTCATTTACCTTAACACACTTCTGTTCCCCATTTTCCGCCGAATTCTGGAGGCATTGCGTGTTGAATGGCGGAACTAAACGCCGCGCTTCTAATTTCCTTGCGTATATAGTCCCTAGCTTGTACCCCTGCACCACAACTGGCTTCAAGTTCTTGCCTAGTTAATTAAATAGCTAATAAATACTAAATACCTTAAAATAAGTATGCAATCTGTACATTTGCCGATGATCTTTAACAGGATGCAGTGTGATAGCTCGATGCACTTCCCGCTTCTTCAACCTGCCGGTGTACGCTGCAGCGCCGCTACCGTTGTGGTGCAGGATGGTTTGCATCTGCAATGTGGGTACATTATGTTTACTTGATAGTGACGTCACAGTTGTAAAACAGTTCGCCCCTAGTGTTACTTTCAAGCTATTGTGTTGATAGCTTATTGTTTTTTGTTACACTTTTAATTTTAAGTTTTTAGATATACGTGTAAATATTTAAACGAAGCAGGGTTTGAACTGGCGTCTCTTGAAAACCGTCCAGCACCGAGCCATTACATTCGTTCTTATTAAACTATATTCAAATTACAATTAGAGTTACAACTTATTTAAGTTTTTTTATTACAACTTATTTACTTTAAGGAGATTTTTAGGAAATTTTCGCTGCCGAAAGACTGCTTTTAATATTACTTGGCAGGACGTAATAGTAATTATTTTTAAAAACTGCTTTTATCCTAGAAAGACTCCACACTTAGAAAGTAATATTTTAAGTTTTAAACAAGTACCTACACATTAATAATATGAACAAAAATATCAAAAGCCTCCGAAATTGTAATTTTTTTTATTAAATTTACTTTATAAACGCTTTAATACCAAGAATTCAAAAAGGAAAATAAGGAAAATACAATTCTACGTAATACTCTTCACTGACGTGTTTAGATTTCGCCGTACAAATGTTTATAAAATACAATGTAATGCTTAAAAGATCATATCATACTACATATTATATTGAAATTTATTCATCCCATAATCTTAATAATTCTTAAAAAATTAAGAATTTATTAAATTAAGAAATCAAGTTAATAAACCAATAATAAATAAATATAACGTTATTTACAAATTTATGCACGTATGTACTAGGTACTATACCAATTTTTTTAGCTCCACAGTATAGCAAGGTTGGAAAAGTGAACTTAGTGATGAGACACTGTCCCCCTAGCACTGCCCAATTTCGAAGAGGCACTTTTAAAGTTCCCTAGATTACATACATAGAAACAAAACAATTAACGTGATTTATTAGCATATTATCTTATCAAAAAATTTGCCTATTTACCTATTAATAACTAAAAAAAATCTTATTCGAATTCGAAATATTTTCAATTTTTCCCTTTAATGTCGAGAAAAGGGGCAATGGAGTGTCTTAACACTAGGTTCCCTCTGCCTAACCTTTTGTGTGCGGGATACAGTGATTTTATTATCATATTTTTTTTAATTATCTATTATCTATATGAATTCAAATTTCCAATAACATTTACAAAGGAAACGATTGAATGGAAAATATTAGAAATGATCTATTAGTATTAATGTCAGCGGATCACAGAACATGAGACGATCGCACGATAACTATCGATCAATTAGTTGTACACGATGTTTTGAATTAACATTAAATGGTTTGTTAAGTTAAGTTTTAGCTTTCATTTTGCCGACGAGTAATCATCTTTAATTATAATAATTAATTATATAAGAGATCGTTTATACTTTTCTGGTACCTACATATAATATCTATAAAAAAAATCAGCTCCACGCAGTATCACACATACAGCAGGATAAGCAAAGGGAACCTAATGTAGAGACACTCCGTTACCCATTTTGGGCCAAATTTTTCGAGGAATATAATAGAAATAACTTATGCCCTCGAGTGGGGAAGGAACCCATAACCGTCGCGTTACAGTCACACCCTTGTGCCGCTGCGCCATGACGGCCTCAAATATATCTAATTAATTAATGTAAATATCAAATAGCTTTTAATCAAACATCACCTACACAAAGGTCGATCAATTATAAATTTCAATTAGCTCTATCTAAGAAACGTTATTTTGTACGAGATAGTGATCGTATAGCTATCAATTAATTTATTATATTATGTTCTTTAATTATAGACGCAGTAGCATAGTGGGTGTGTGTTTAAATGAAAATAACAATAATTGTGGGTTTTAATCGTATTTGGGGTAGTGTTAATATTGATATTAATAATAATCATTGCCAGAAACAGCTCTAAAAAGTAAACAAATAACAAGAAAAGAGCAGATAATCTTGAAATGAACTTCCTTCCTTCTTATATCATAGCTGACAATAATCTCGATTTAGTCAACTTTATATTTTAAACCATTTAAGGGCTATAATGCCACAAACGTACCACCATACATTATTTCGTCGGAGCTTAAAAGAGAAAACGAACCGAAGGGACACCAGATGTTTAGTGGATTCCTACCCCCATGGACATATACAACCTCAGGAGGAAGATCTTTCTCCAGAGGAATAAATTAATTTAATTTGCTCGTTCTGGTAAAAAGATATATAGATCAGCGTTGAGTTCGGAGAGTGCAGAACGGTGTCGTCTGCCTATATTGGTGTTTACGGGACAAAGATATAGATATATAGATATTATGAATAAAAGAATATATAATAATAATAACTACAACTGAAACACGTGTAGCTTTCAAAGATGCAAAATATAAATAAGTATTTGCATAACAAGAAGACGGCAAGAAACGCGTGCGAACTAAAGTAAACAGATGAATAGACCAAACCAGATTTAGTTATTTATTTTATAAACCTATTTTAAATTAAACAGTACACTGAATAACTCACTTGTAAAAATAGTTTTGCAAATTTAACAAATATGTAGAGTTCTCTCAAGCTCTGACTAACGAACTTTTTATATAAAGAAGTTATTTTATTTTATTCAGCTTCAATCCTTTGCATCGAAGAAGGTAGGCAGAGGGAATGTAGGACCGTATTTATAAATTTCTCTCAACTATGAGATCGATTTTAAAATGCCGTTTTCATTCATAGATTATTAAAACAGCTTCTCAAGATCGGTATCTGCGTTGAGCAGGCACCGCCCGAGTTTACCGAGGACTTAGAAGAATGATTCCTACTCGCGGGAATGAATTATTTTATATTTTCATTTTTACGCTCTGGTGTTAAGACAAGGCGAGATATTGAGTTCCGCCACTCAACACGTAATGGCTCCAGAATTCGTTGGAAAGTGAGGAACGAAAATATCGTAATAGAAATGGAGTCTCTTATCACTAAGTTCCGGGTTCCCTCTGCCTACTCAGCTATGTGCAAAAAAATTATAGTAACTCCATTTTCATTTTATCAAAATCTTCGTTATTTAATTATTTAAGTTTTAACTATTATCTAAGCCATCTGTAACATTTTTACATAAGTGGGCCATTTCTTATTAGACTGCTTAGGCCAGGCCAGGCCTTATAGAGACCGACTCGAGGACACGGACAGACGGCGAGACTAGTTTTTGCAACGGGACCAACAGATGTTAGCAATTGTGTGGTAATGAGACACCCCAAGCCCAACTACAGTTAGGAGAAATAATTTAAATAATCTTTTGAATGTTTAACTTAGTTTTTTTTTTGTGTGAATGAATGGAACTTTTGTGTTATGGTGGAATATTTTTGAATTGTAGGGTTTTATTTAATATTGGTAAGGTTAAATTGATGTTAGTAAATTACGTATTTGTAATTGATGTTAAAAAATACGATTTTAACTAATTATTTTGTTAATTAATTTAATACATTGATTTATTCTTTTTAAGCTTCACGCTGTATTCAGCATTTAGCAGGGTAGGCAGAGGGAATGTAGTGTAAATTTTGAGGTAATAACACTAGGTTCACCACTTTCCGTCCAGACTTCTAAAAATTGCTTGTCGAGAGCAGCAGCAGGAACTGAACATTATTCATTCCCCTAAGTTAATATTTAAATATATAAAAATAGCATGACTTTTCTATTATAGAGTGTTTTGTTAGAGTCATTAAAACTAAAATGCATACATACATATAATCCTAATAATTTACGAATATCATCTATGTATAGATATTTCAAATATATGAATGAGTGGGTCGTCTAGGACAGGCGTTACTTTCCCGTTCGGATTTCACTCGCCTAGGTCGCCCAACCGGTCTGTACTACCTGTAAGTACTACCTACCTACTTGCAAAACCATTGCGATTTGTTAGACACTAGACCTAGAATACTATTAATACAGGCATAAGCTGTGAGCTGTGGGCACAATGTAAACTAGATGTAGCGAGTGCGGTTCCCATTTAAGAAAAAGAAATGTTCAAGCGTGAACCTAATAAAAACATGTTTGCACTTTTAAAAATTGATAAACATATAACAATAATTAGATATTTTTGAAATTTTTGCCTTATTATTGAAATTTTATACAACCTAAAACCAATAATTAAAGAAAATGTCAGTAATTATGTTAACGTTAACGTAGGAAAATCGCGCGCGCCTTAAAAGGGAAAATAATTTCAATATTTTGTAATGGATTTGAAAGAAAGAATAACTTTCAAATTTACAATCTATTGTAGCTATTAAAGCATACATTTCAACATTTGATTTCTCTTCACCAATAAAATAAAAATTTAATATGATTAATTTATTATATACTCATCATCATGAGATTGCTTAAATGTTTATCGTCATGTTTCATTAGGCAATAAGAATGTATAACTTTTAAATACATTAAATAAAGTATTACGATTACGATTATTAATAAGAATTATCATATTAAGAATATTATATCGCTTATTTGGTGCTACAATGACGTATTTGCACTTTAAATAAAAAATCTAAGTTAAGTGAGCCAGTAAGAGGCTAGCTGTTGCACAGTTGCACAAGCGTACTACACCGTAAGAGCGACAGGTTCGATTCCCACTCGAAGAAATGAAATATTTAAATATTTTCACGCTGTGAAAACGAGGCAAAGCGTACCGTTGAGATCCGTTGCCTCCAGAATTTGGCGTAAAGTAGGGAATAAAACGCAATATAACAGCAACGGAATCTCTGCTATATGCGGGATACAGAATGAAGATAAAATAATCACAGGCCCTAAGGAATTTTGCAAAATAAAAATATTTTGGTAAACATCGTACCTTCTAAATGTATTGTTTATTCCTAATTATCACTTGTAAAACGATTTATCTGCAAATGGAAAGAACTCTCCCACATCTACTTAGGTAAACCTTAGACAAATATGCATTAGAGGTGTTAAAATGTTCGACATGAAATACAGATAGCAAAATTTGTTCTTAACTATGGGAACTTTAAAGGATTTTAAGAAAAGAGCTTTTTTAAATTCTACTCATCATAATATATATAACGTTCAGTCATAATAACGTCTATTCTATTTCCATCTGAAATTTGGCATGTACGAGTAACTTCTTTGGGGAGCGTAGGGGCACTAAGAGAGGATTTCCCGAAATTAAAAAAATAATAGTTCATTAAGATTAACAGTTGGGACGTTTTCTTCAACTAATTAAATTTAACTTTTTAATGATTTATTTTTTAATGATTTGATGAGATGAGATTTAATTGGTTAAAGAATAAGTTCCGACTGTTCTAATAACAATAATTTATTCGTTTGTGTTTGTTTTTTCTTTAAAAACACATAATAGTCAAAACTGAAATTATATCGATTACGCCATTTCTGAGATTTGCGTGAACGTACAGAAATGTACAGATAAACAGACAAAAATTTTAAAAATAATTCTTCCAAGTACAGACACCGAATTTTTACGATTTCATTATATTTATAGATATACATAAAGGAGACATACTAACATATTTAATTTAATACTTTTTAAAGAATAATACAATACATAATAAAGAAATGTAGGCGAATTATTTCTTAATATCTATGTGCTTAGTAAAACCTGCTCTTAAATAATTTTACATGTTTCAGAATCACGATAATGATATAAAATCAGCCTAAATGTGATCTGACGTGCGATATTAGTATGACAAAATATTTCACCCGTATCTTATCAGGATCTACTGATAACTTATATTGTGAGTATTTGGCTATTAAAATATTTGTTTTCTATGATTATCTTTTTTAATAACATTGCGTGGCGACTAAACTATGCCTTTTGTACATATACAGTCGCGTTCACCCTTTATGCCCCTGCGCCACGACTGGTCTCATTAATTTACCTAAATAAGTTATAAAAACTTAAAAAACCCCAAATATCTCTTTAAAATTTATGGCTAGTGAAGACTGAAGTACCGGTTTTTCTATATCTTCCACCTCTAACTGGTAAAAGAGCCCTAGAAAGACCTCGATTGACTTTCGAGAACACAGTATCGATAATACTCGAGCAAGGTCACCCTCCAAGCATAAGGCCCTCCAGGAAAGCGTGGATGAAAAGATAGATGAAAGTGGACTACGCGAAAGAGATATGCCTCTGTCTTTCTCCCTAGGGATAAAACATAAATCTAAAATAGATTAGACTCTCCGACGTCCCATACGCCAGAAAACCTAATCTATATATAGATTTACGCTATACCACTGCTATAACAATGTAGAACCATTTCAAATGACAAAGAATTAACAAAGTCTCCAGATTTGTATATGCAGAATGATGCTATACGTGGCAACATCAATCAGTGGAGAAAAGGAAGCACCCACTTGCCCCCCACCGGTAATGGTAAGACAGACGAAATAGCACGTAAGGAAACGCCACTCTTGGAGCACAGCTTCCGCCACGACCTTGCGTAAAGCTTATTGAGGTTAATTTTAGTTTTAATTTGTATTTTTACGTGGACTCTACTATAAGTGGTATTGTGGTTTTTAATTCTTGGTTTAAAGTTAGGTTATAAATGACTTGTTTTTGCATAGCCTGTGTCTCCTCCTGCATTTGGCAGGGAACCTTAAACGATATGTCTTAACATTTAGTTCCCCTCTTTACGTCCAAATTTAGAAATATTTTGCGTTGAAGAGTCGAACTCAACGTCTTCTATGTGTTGCACCAGAGCGAGAAAATGTAAATAATAATTAATTTTCCCGAGTAGGAATCGAAGCCGCGACCGCCATATTTACAATTTGACGCTGTTCTATGAAACTATTGGTTCTAAATGTACACGATTGAACATTATATTACTAGTAATTGAATTTTTCGTAATTTCAGCGCGTTCGAGTACTATGACCCAATTCTTAAAAAAGCGATATCTCTAATTTATCACAGCACTGATAAGAATGTTAAGAATAGACTAAAATTTGGGCGCGCGAATAAGATACAATGAGTATTATACATAATGTTCATATGAACTTAATATTTTTAAATAAATACCTTCTTAGTGAAATATTCAGAAACATAAGAAAAATACATGTTGGGACCCGAACCCGTGCCTCTTGGAAAGCGTCCAAGAGCTCTAGAATTATATATTCTTATATTGTAAACCTCATGCGTAATTTTATCTAACCAAATCGATAAAGGGGACATATTTTAAAATAAAGAATTACTATTATGCCTCGGGTTTAATTTGAACCCACAATCATCGCTTTCGGCACAACACAACATAATTAGTATATATTTAAGAAAATAATACCAAATGCCTAACGACCTTCAAGTCGGTAATCGCTTTAGTTCATTTTATTTTAACAGTTGAACGATCTAGAGATGTGTCAACACACAGTAAATTAACGTCTTTCGTATTGTATCTAGTTATTTAAAAAATAATATAATAGTTATAAAATATATTCTTTAATAAATTCGGCTAGAATGAATGGTTAATGTTATATTGTCTTTTTTGTACATTAAAAATATGTAAAAATTAGTGCAAAACGAATTGCAAAATCATGATTCATCCTATTGACACGTTATAAAAGGATCCCTATCCTCAATCAGAAGAACCAGTTTCATTCAAGAAAATACTAAGAATATTCTAATTATATAAAAAAAAGTTATCGTTTTAGTTTTTTCTATACAGTGCGTTCGAAGGAACCTAACAAAATAAGACCTAAAAGTTGACATCTAATAAATTTCTAATAATACAAACGAACAAAATGAGTTTTATCATTAACTCTTTAGAGTTCAGTTTCCATTAACTTCGATTATACTGGCAAACGTAAATAGTTTCAACGTTATGTCTATATGAATAAGGTTCATTACAACTTAATATTTATTATTTCATCAGCTAACAAGCAGACAGACAAAAAATACGTATCTAATGACTTTGTTGCCGTAATTTCCATTTAGTTTATATTGGCAATTGAAAATAATTATAAATATATACTATTATAATATATAGATGGTTCCCGGATTATAATAATTTGTATAGAACAAGTATATCCTAGGACCACCTCTCCTCTTCATACTGTACAACAGAATAAAAATAATCTATAGAAGTCGTTCGGAGAAGTATTTATTGACAAGTTTAAAGGTGCAATATGCATTCACAGATTATATGTTCACTTCTGAGCCTTTTTATACTACATAAGTACCCAATACTAAAGCAAACGTAGACAGAGCCGTAGATGTACACTAGCGAAAAAAAAACTTTTTTAAACTGTCATAGAATAATATTTATGTTCTATAGTAGTTTAGTGACTAATTTGGTCTAACGTATTAAGAGGCATTGACCGAGAGCAATGACCGTGGTAATAAAAAAAGTAATATATAAATTCGCACAATCATATCCCATGAAAAAGACATAAAACTGAAAGTATTAAGTGATTGATGTATGTATGACACATGACTTATATATCTATTTGGAAGACTTATTTTGCGGGGTTTATAGGATTGCTCACCACTGTGGAAAGAGTTTATTTTTTTGGCTTCTTTCCTTTTTGGGGGTCAACAGCAGTGGAGGCAGAAACCTAATGCTAAAACAATTATCTTACCACTTTTTATTTATTAATTTTTATTTTAATTATTAATAAAAGAGTAATTATATTTTTTTAACTTTACACACATAGCAGGGTAGGCAGAGGGAACCTGGAACTCTAGTGTGAAGATGCTCCGTTTCTATTAAGACACTTCTGCACCCCACAGTCGCACGCTTGTGCCTCCGCGCCAGGACGTTTGAAAAAAAATACCAAATGCATTATTGGTACACCTTTAAAAAAGAAAGAAACAATTAAAGAACAATATGTTCTAACACTGACCTCTCTGCCCACCTACCTCTACTCTCTACTCTTTATCCCGATTTTTGCCGTAAATGATTAAATATATAAAAAACGATCTATAATGCCGTATATATGACGTGTAAGATAAGTACGAACACGTGTGAATTCTTGTTTAAAGTTATTTTTATTGCTCCACTTATACCACTTGTTCTACATACCGGATGTTCTTATGGTATTTATATTCTAGTTTTTTTTAAATATATTCTTCATAAAATTAAGTACATGTGTATTTTATGCATAAATTCTTTTTATATGCATTCTTGTTTAGTAATTAATGAAATGCATATAATTGTTGTAATGAACATGATATATGAATGAATGACTAAGTACTGACAAACATACTCGCATATTTTTATATAGGTATAGATATATACATACGGAGATACGTAAACATATAATTGTAAATACATAGAGTTGGTACTTCGTTTGTACTTTACTGAAAAAAAAATAATAATTAATTTTCACATATTTTTCGCTTAGAACACAGAACCAAGAACAAAGTGTGACAACTTGAAATATTTACTTTATTTACTTAATTTCAATTCTTAATACGTAACGTATTAAAATGTAACTAATGAGTGAAAGTTAAAACAATTTGGATACAATCGTTTCACCGAGAGGGGATCGAACTTACAACTATCACGTATACCTTTAGACCATGCTGACCTCAAAATTATATTTTTGTCATCCTGACGCTGTATCCGGACTCAATACCTCATTTTAGCAGAGTAAACAGAGGGAGCCCAGTGTTAAGACAATCGTGTTGATTGCGTGTTGAATGTTGAAACACAACGCCGCGCCTCGACACAACAGCGAAGAAATATTTCATATTTCATTTCCTCGAATAGGAATCGAACCCACAACCTGTTGCGTTTACAGTAACACGCTTGTGCCCCTGCGCCACGACTGGCCTGGAATTTTTATACTAATTAATAATAATTATTAAAAATGATAAGCGCCTTGAAAAAGTATCCAACAAATAAATGAAATGTTAACACAAAGTTTTTCTATGAAAATTAATCACATGACATTTTTATTTCCTGATTACTTAATTATACAAAAAACATATTCTCCAAAGAAATTAACATAATTTATGATGATGCGATACATCACAGCCATTTATTTATTCGGCTTTAGGTGATCTTCACAACAAAGTGGGGAACCGGTTCCTTCAAAATATCAATTTAAATTACACAACCTGACCTTCGGAAGCTTGAAAGGATATTTACATTAATAATTAATTTATTATTGCTTTGAAATATTATCATTTGGAAATGATTAAGATGTAATCTTCGACTAATTTCGGAAGTTAAACATTCTTCTAAAATGGAATACCTATGCGCAAGTTTGCATCCATTTTAAGGAATTGATAATGAGGGATTTTAACGGATATAATTCAAAGAACTTAATATAATATTTATTCGTTGTTTAAAGTCAGTCTAATTAAACTATCTATGATAGAAAATTTTAATAATTTAAAATGGTAATTCCATTGAAATTTGACCCGTACCTACTCGTGTCATTATTTGTTGACTTGTTAATGTAAGACGACGCCAGACGCCCCAAGTTGCGTATTTTAATCGTACATGTTTTTGTAGAGACAAAAAGTTATTCTTTCTTTCTATTATTAGCAGGACTTATTATTATTATTTATTTTAATAAATTATTGACGATGATTGGATCGCCTCGTCTCCTGTCACTCATTTCCCATTAAGACACTTCCGTTCCCCGATTTCTACTGAATTCTAGAGACATTGCGTGTTGAATGGCAGATCTCAACGCTGCGAATTCCCTCGCAGTTCTTCCTTTCAGTTCTTCAAGTTGGAATCAAACTCACAATCCATCGCGCTACAGTTGCACGTTGATGCTACTGCCCCACTGCAGCACTTTACAACTAACAGAATTTCAATTTAAGGTCACTTTAACGCTAATAGACGTCTCTGAGTGGGACTCAGTTAGTACATTAGATGTTCAATTAGTATCCATGTCGCTTGGGTGCCTAACTAGGCAACACAAATTGTTCTAAAATAATCGTGCTTCCTGTCTCTATTTACACTGGCCTTGGAGTAGTCGTCTTACATACTAATATTACTTAATATTTAGTTTCAAGCTGTTTTGATCTTTAAGTACCATAGTTTTAAAGGATATTTTGGAATTGATTATTTTTCGTACTTGTCTCCAACTTGTTAGCTCGATTGTTGTAAATTTACAATCAATAACCATTTCAGCCATCATTGCGGCCATTGTCTACGTTTCAATTTAGTTTGCAATGCAAATAAGACATGCTTTTTTTATTGATGTTTTGGTTTCTTTTTCCGAAATTTATAAAAAAATAAAATTCGCCAAAGAAAAACAAAGTATATAGACAAGCCTGAATGCAATAGTTGTAGGTTCAAATATTTTTTAAAAGTCACTTTTTAAAAATTATACTATTCTGACATTTTATGTTAAAAAACAATTCAGAAGTGCCTGCCTATTCTTCTTCTTCTTCTTCTGCCACCGTAAAAGGTATTACTTTAACTACAAAGTAATATTAGGCCTTACTAACTGCGTGTAACATAGTTTTTACATAATACTTAATATAACATATAATATTATTGTATGACTTTTGACATTATAATGAACAACTCAAGTATAACTCTGCTAATATTATAAATGTGAGAACTTATGATGATGGGGATGTTTGTTTCACTTTACTTTATTTAGATGAAACGTCACACTAATATAATATAGCCTATACAGCTAAATAGCACATGGGCTATAATTTTTTTTAATAATTTGGCTGTTGAATAGCAATAAGTTTAAGCGGGCGAAGCCGCGTTTGGGTCGCTAGTAATAATATATTAGTAAAAGGATAAAGAAGTAATTGTTATATCCCCCTTATTTGGTTTTGTATACTTCGAACAGCTTGAAAGGGGGTTTTTATAGTCGACCTTGCATTCCCTTTAGAAGTAGTTAAGTACTTACTTTTTTTATTATACAAAAGAGGTAAAATAACACAAGTCATTTTAAAAAATTAAAAAATTGTGGGCCATTAGTGAAAAAAGGTAAGTATAAGTTAAAAAGTGTGAATAACGTTAAATATAATACATCTTAATGTACTGTGAAGAACAAAAGATTCGAACAACTGTTTAAAAAAATCCATGCAAGAAGAGAATGTGTAATAGCGCTTCACCAATTAATAAGTGTTTACATATAATATGATAATTGATATCTAAGGGCACAGGTTCATATCGGCTGCGTTATTTTTTTACACTCCTAGAAAGAAATTTGCAAAAAATAAAAAAAAAATACTTATGGTCAATGGTGCTTATTGGAAAAGAATTAGTTAAAATTATTGATGTTAAAATTATGAAATCTAAATGACGTTTAAAAAATTTAAAAACATACTGAACATAGGCCCTCCTATGTCTCTCATCTCTCATCTCTCATCATCTCATCACTCATTTTGTATGATATATATAGAAATGCTCCTATAAATATCCTTTTGATGTACGGAACCTTAAAAATTTTAATAATTCTTGATTTCTAATAATCGGTAGTATTCAATGGGTTAGAGAAGCCATTATGCCAAGAAAATTTCTTGCTTCTGGAGAAGATGGTGGATCACTTGCATATATATATTATATTGACTTGTACGCCATGGTTTGTTCAATGGGTATACGAAAATATTATCAAAATAAACATTCTTTTAAGCTGAATTCAAACCTACGACCAATGCTTAGTCAAGCACCAAGAATAGAACTTTATAGATCGTACTGAAATCTGAAACTATAGTGAATCATATTATAAGTTATTTGACTTAAATAGCAATTAAGTAACGTATTCGACATTTCTAGATACTGTTTACACCTACTACCTAGCACTCGTAATTGGGACACGAATTTGCTCTAACAGCGTATCGTAGATCAACAATATTTTGTAGGGCGACCATACTACATGGATATTCTATTTTTTTTATAACCGTAATAATTTATAAATAGGTTTTTTTTCCTCTTTTTACTTTAACACGGTTTTAGGTTATTTTTAAATCATAATGGTACAAGCGACATGAGACCGTTACAAGACAGCGTAGTTTCAATCATTAATGATCATAAAGTACATTTTTTCTTATAAATCACAACTATAAACATTTGAATGTCCAATTTAGTTAAATAAGTTAAAGCAATCAATACGCAGTGTCCGTAAATTGTGCAGAGAGTAAGGAACGCATTGGTTTAACACTCGGATCCCTCTGCCTACGTTTCTATATGAGGCCGCAGTCGCGTGACGCCAAAAACCACACGCCAAAATAAAAGTTCTATTTCAAATTAAAAAAAAGAACTTTTACTAATGTGGACAAAATACTGTTACTTTAGTAATAAATTATTAATTTTGTTTCACGATAATTAACAATGATGCGTGGTCTACTGCGTGTAAGTATACACCAGAGTCACGCCACGTTTGTTCTGACTGTGTAAATGTTGAAATTTCAAAGCAGATTGCACGATTATGCGATAATATGCTAAACATATGAATAGAATTACTTCATCTACTTGTTTTTGGGTAAATTAATATTAATGGATTCATATTTGAGTTGGCTATATTGTGATTGTGTTGATATTAGTCTAGGTAAAGTGAGAAGTGTCGAATGTTACATGCGTTTGTTCTGTTTGAAAAACTGATTAATTAATCTAAAATTAAATAATTTCTATTAACACTGGACATGGAAAAATATATTTTTATACACGCCGTGGTTGTTAGTTCGATTATTCGAAATAATATCTTAAATTTAGAAATAATTTTGTTTCTTCCATGTTCTACCATCGATTGAGTAATGTCTCCATAGGTGCGACGCATTGCGTGTGGAGTAGCGGCACTCAACGCTACCTTTTACCATCGAGTTGAGACCGTTGTTGCGGAGCAGCATAGCATTGGGTTGTAAGCGCGATGGTTGTGGCTTCAATTGTCAGTCGGGAATGAGATAGCAAGACAAAGAGTGCCGGCCAGTTCCGATACTTACTTCTTCTTCTTCTTAAAGTGCCTCTCCAACTAGTGAAGGTTGGCAGTCAACTCAAGGAACATCAAGGAATGGACTGGAATTAAAAACGCCGATACTTACTACACAATGTAACGCAATGAGTAACTTAATATTAAATTCCCTCTGCCTACCCTGTTATATATGGGGTAGAGCGTGATGAAAAAACATATACCATAGTCTCTTATGAAAAGCTAGCAAGTAATTACTATAATTATACCGATAGAGATCATTGATTTAACAAAGCTAGTAACTACTTAACGTTCTCACTCCATTATTTTTACAATGCGCTAATGTTTCGCATAGTTTGTGAAAAGTAAAATATTTACTTATATTCTATTTTAAATTGCGTTGCATATTCAAATAGTTCACTCTCGCTTAAGCAAAACTGCAGTCTGTTTATTTCTTATATAATAATGTAAATGTTTCAATGACGTTAGCGTTTTATATTTAAGTGCTAGCCTTGAAGCATTTTCTTCAAATAAAATTATTTATATTGGATAGCTACATTTCAGTACCAACAAATATAACAAAAAAAGTTGATGTCGATTCAAAATTTCGCATTAAATATATTTTTTGTAGTAAGCAATTTATTTTTAACAGTAGGTACCCGAATATATTTTAATTTATACTTAAAGACGAACAATTCATTTGGATGAACGCGGTAATCTCAAGAAACTGAATTTAAAAATTATTTGATTATAGAGTTACCTCGGGCATTTTGAATGTGATATATGACAGATACACTTATGAATTATTTATATTTCACAACGCGGACGAAGTCGTACGCAAAAGCCAGTGTTTTATAAAATAAGAAACATTGAAAATGATTGGTTGCTTTTATATATTGTTTATTAACTTCAAGATCTTCTATTAAGGCCAATGTTTCACCACTTGATATAAATGTATGACCAGACGTCGTATTGGTGTCAATGGACCGTTTGTTAAACTCATATTTCAGGAATAGGGGTTATTTCATATAGGTTTACATATTTATCATCCTTGTGGCAATTGAGGCATGTTTATTAGACACATCGAATAGAAGGATTCAGTTTCATACATTGTCTAAAATAGACCAGGATAGCCAAAAAATCCCCAAAGCTAATACACATCGTTCATAACTTTACGACGAATATACGAGTCATTGCGTGTTAAATTGCAGATTTCAACATCGTGTGTTGACTACTGGAGCGCCAAGCAATGATAGAACCCGCAACCATCGCGGTTAAAAGAGGAATCTTCTTCAAAATAGTCTGGGATTAAAAGGAGGATTCAAAATAGTTAAATAGCAGCCTAGTAGTTGACTACTACTCACTTTACATCATATATGTATATCGTGGATATACTCTAAGTTCAATGTTAACCAATTTACAAAATTTGTTGAATAACTGAGTGCCAAGAACCGGTTAAGTTACGTTACGTACACATGTCAATGGCAGATTAATTATAGGTGTGTAAAAAAACTAACTTAAAAATTCTTGTAGTATATTTTACCTACCAGAGCCAGAACTGTCGCTTATATAGCTACACAGCTTGTGTTTGTGAATAGTTAAATCTATAATAATCTATTACTATTTATTTATGCGTTATGTAATTACTTTATTATACATAATTACAAATACTTATATGAAAATATATCTTCAAACTAAGATAAGAACGGCGCACTTTTAAAAGAATAATAAAACATAATTATTTAGAGTAAAGATGTTATCGATATATTACAATATGGGCGTAGCATAGCTTTGGCGCGTTCTGGGAAAGCGTTTGTTGTAAACCGTTATCTTCTAATTCGGTGTAATTTAAAGGACGTGTGATTCATCTTTGCCGATTTATAACATAGTTATTAATTATAAAACATAAATGCTTTATTAAACTAAAGAATTTTTATTACATTTTTATTTTTTTTCTAATGTTAATATATATCCTATCGTAAAGTATTATGTAATAAAACAGATTAATCAAATCTATACACTATACATAACATGATCATACGTCCCATTTCTGTCTTGTCTGTCCCGCCGTCCCCAAACACGGCACGGGGACGTCCGATCCGATCCGTCGTAATAACATGATAATTACAAAATAAATAATTGCTAATTAACGAAAAATATCCGGTTTTGAGCTGCAGAAAGAATGGTCACCTTAATTATACGCATATAACCTTACTTAACAATCTACATCTGTCCTACTATATGTCTCCTGCTTTATACTTTCTGTCATTATGTTCGAAATGCTAGGAATGACATCATTTTAAAGTTCAAACATTTGGGCCAGTCGTGGCGCAGAGGCACACGCGTGGGACTGTAAGTGCGGCAGGTTGTGGGTTTCCCACATTCCCATTAGAGGAAATGGAATATTTATTATTTTAATTTCTCCGCTCTGGTGTCGAGGCAAAGAGTTTCCTTTGCCTCAACAGTTCAGTTTAGCCAAAACACATGCAATATCTCCAGAATTCGGCGGAAAATGGGCAACGGAAGTGTCTTAGTTGTTTGCGAAGTTAAAAAAAATGTTTAGTTCCTATGTTTACAGGAATGAATAAATTTGTATACACGACGATCGCTTATATTCATTACTAACATATACAACATAAATCTTATTTATCGTATGATTAGAACCTTTATGTCCTTAATGCCAATGTTTGACATTCACGAGAATCAACTACCCACGAATTTTGAATATCAGTAGCCAGCCTTGTCTCATCCAAATTTTCAACAAAACTGTAATCTCTTCCAAGTAATCAAATTATTTTATTTTTATTACATGTTTTTACATGTAATAAAAATAAAATACATACATACGTTTAAACATATTAAACGACTATTGGAAATAAAAATACAATAATAAAAATTTCAAATATAATATTTTTTTTAGAAAAATGTAAAATTCAAAGTAGGTAGACCTACCCTAAAAACAATTTAATGCTAGCATATTATTGACTGTATATGCAATTTAAAGGACTAAGAACCTTATAGTCAAATTCTCTTACATATATAAATATTTATATTTTTTTGCTTAAGTTTAGTATGAGTAAAATCAGAAGTGTTAACCGTCGTTTCTAGGAACGTAAGCTAACAGTTTCATGGGCCTTACACATTTACAAGATGTCAAGCTATTTTGATCTTTATAGTTAAGTATATAAAAAACTTATTTACTTGATTCAGCTTTAATACTAAATTACAGTCGCTTACCTATTGACTTCAAATAGCTAACATTTTGCACATATGCTAAAATTGGACGAAAAGTAAAGTTTAAGAAAATATCGGCTTTTAAAATATTAGTCACCTAAAGAAGAATACCCGGAAAACAATACAGTTAATTTTCGAGAAAATTCTGGTAAGTCATAAAAGTCATATTACAATTACTAACCACAAATATTTACTCGTATCATACAAAAAAAACATTAATTCGTCTAGCCAGTGTACACCAATGTCACCATAATTAATGAATGGAATGACTTAACACAAAAGATTATTTTGCGCCTGTCATCGTAAGATCAGGCCATCGTCTTCCAAAAAAAAATTAAATAAGCTTTCCCGCGCAAACAGACCGCGTGCATAAAAACCTTTTTTTTGAGCACCGCATCGCAACGCGAACTGTCTAATGGTTTGTACAAACAGTTTACAATAAATTATAGATCTGGTAAACTTGAAACTAAATTACTCTACAAAATTAGGTTAAGCATATGCTCCTCGTGTCTATTTTTGAAACGCCTCACGTGTTCTGCTAACTGTAATAATAAAATAAATATAAAAAAGGTAATATATGTGATAACAAAATATTTTTTTAACAACAATCAAACCTAAGTTTAAGGTAAAATAACATTTTTTTTATATACTTTAAGAAATTTGTAATCTTAGGTATTTTTCTAAAGATTCCGCTACGTAATGCGCATAGCATTAAGATTAAATATAGCACGTAAAAAATTGGCAACGTTAATTAATATTGTATTAGTATTACATAGATTACTGTTTAACACGTTTTCCCTTTACATTTAATTGAAAAAAAAAATGCAAACGCAGTCTGGGTTTTTTTTAAGCTAATGATACGTACAATATATTTTTCTGTGTAATAATTTGATAATATAAATCAAGGCTAAAATAAAAAAGAGTTCAACTCTAACATACACTCATTTAAAAAAAACAAACTTTATTATTATCTATTCTTATAACAATTTACATACATTTTAATTAGAATACAACTCAGTAATTTATTAGCGTATTTAAATTACAGTACAGCTCCAAACTGTTACTCTGAAAGATAAAACCAATTAAAAATACTTTTGAAGCATTGTGAGTTACTTTTGGTAGTGAACCAATTTCGGAGGCCACTGACCTGGCAGATGTAGGTGACGTTGCGTCCTCGACGACCGTGAAAACTGCTCTGATATTATCACGCTATTTTAACCCTAAATAAATATGTTTTTAGGGCATAAATTGAAATGCCCTGCAGGTTTCTTAGTAATGCTGAATGTAGGCACAGTTCGAGGGGACATTTGTACTAAACACTTTTGGCATTTTTTTTTAATTTAAAAAAATCAACTATATGTATTACGATTTAAGTAATAATAATAAGATTTTTAGTATTCATAAATGTAGAATTTATAAGTATTTTATATATATAAAAGGACTTGTCCTCACTGACTGAGGTAAGATGCACGCACAGCCGTAACCGCTGATGGTGGAAACGTGAAATTTGGACAGATGTTTACTTTCGTAATCTGGACATCCACTAAGAAGGGATTTTGAAAAATTTTAACCCTAAAGGGGTGAAATAGGGGTTCAAAGTTTGTATGAAAAAAAATTTAAATCGGCACCGATTTTTATAAAATTTGAAATTTAGATTTTTAAAAGTATTTAAATGAACACGTGTTTCATCGTTTTCTAGAATTCTCCCCCTAAGGGTGCAAATACGGGGTTGAAAGTTTGTATAGAATTTTTTTTAAATCGGCACCAATTTTTATAAAATTTTAAATTCAGACTCTTAAAAGTATTTAATTGAACACATGTTTCATGGTTTTCTAGAATTCTTCCCCTAAGGGTGCAAATAAGGGGTTGAAAGTTGTATAGAAAAATCTTTAAAACGCCACCGATTATTATAAAATTTTTAATTTAGACTTAATTGAAAATCTTTAAATCGCCACCGATTTTTATAAAATTTGAAATTTAGAACACATGTTTCGTGTTTTATTAGAATTCCCCCCTAATTACGCAAGCGAAGCTGCGCACGTCCGCTAGTTTTATATATTTAGACAAGATTAATAATTTATTCGTAAATATTAAATTATCAAGGGAGTGGCGGGCTGCAGCAAATAAATTTAAAATGATTTTCGTACTGAATTGCTTGGTAACATGTAGTTACCTGCACGTCACTATGCGGCAATGAAATTGTAACAATCGTCTCTATTCACGCACGAAAAACGAACGAATGAATGTACATACTTATGTATGTTTATTTTAATGACATAATTGATATAATCTGTGGTATAATCAAACAATATCATATGCTTTTATTTTGAATTAATCCAATTTTATTACAAGTTGAAGGTTATTTATCAACAATCTTTTTTACCTATTGTTCGTGGTATTCAATAGATTTTTTTATATACATGTAAATATGTGTCCGATATATAAAATAACTTGCGGACAAGTCCTAAATAATTAAATAATTTTAAAGTCAGTTTCTCATGAACATAAAACAACCTATTAAAGAATAAAACCTTCAAGGCACTCGTAAAAGATACGTTTATATCGCTTTGTTGCCTACAACTTTATAATTAAAAAATATAAAATGCACATTTCAAATTAGACCTTCATGGCACAGCGGCACATACTGGCTGTAAACGCAGCGCGTGCGGGTTCGATTCACTCTCGTAAAATTTAATGGTTTTCATTTCCTCGCACTGGTAACACACACCGCAACGTAGTGTTCCGCTAATCAACACGCAATGCCTCGAAAATATTCGGCGAAAAGTGTTGAACGGAATGTCTTAAGGCTAGTTTTCTGGTAGGCTCTGCCTACTTTACTGTGTGCAGAACACGACGTGAAACATATTATTTTCGGTATATGATATTCAATAATACGTTAGGAGAACCGAATGTTTCGAACATCAGACAATAAATGTAAATCGAATCATCTGGATTTTTCTCGTTCCCGTAGAAACTTTCAGAATCCTTTCCTGGTGTTCCCGTACACTCCCTAACCTACCTTCATTTAAAAAATAAAATTACCTTGTGAATAAGTTAAACTTAATAAATATATGTACATTATAAGTAAAAACCACCAAAAAAAACAAAAGAGCAGACGGATGCCCAATGTCCGTGGAGTTTTTCATTTACTAAAAAAAATTTAAAAAAAACTTCCCTTATGTAAAATTTTAACTTTAGAAGTCTAGAAGTTTCGCCGGATTAATTGTGGATCTTATCGAATACTAAAATGTACACGATTAATCCGGTTAAAATAAAATCGGTTAAAATTAAACCAATTGAAATGTATAAATATCGCCAATGTCAAACATCTTTCCTATACTAGCGCTCCGTTCGCGACTTCGCCCGCTTGTACTATATAATTATACCACGTAGAAATGAAAATATTAATTAATAATAATTTATTCCCTCAAATGGGGATCGAACTCACAACCATCGGGTAACAGTCACACCCTTGTGTCCCTGTGTCATGACGGCCTCAGTGAAAAAAATTATACACATTATTTATATATTATTTATACATACACATTATTTAAATGTTATATTCTACACTTGAAGATGAGTCGTATTGTACGTATATACTTTTGTATACATTTAACCTTAGACGCGTCATCGTCTTTTATTTTGAGCTAGTTCTATAAATACTAAGCACAGAGCTTAATATATTTTAGTAGGTATCATTTTTTGTTCGTCAAAGGCAAAGAGAACCTAAATCTTACCGTAGAATTAAGGCATTTCTTATTTAAATTAAAAAAAAAAATAGTTTATTGAAATTAATAGTATCTGTATATAAATAACTGTTAATATTTTAGATTTTAACGAAGAGATGTGCCACTACTCACTAGATAGTGAACAATCACTAGGTCGCCAAATGTCTATAAGAGACCTATCTAATTGATACAATATGGAAAAACATAAATAACTGTACTGGCAAAGCGGTATTAGCAGGTTACTTACCGTTTAAATTAGTTAATGCAAATGGAAAATCAGTAAATAAGTTATAGTTAATACTACCCGTATGTAGATAGGCAAATAACGGCTTCATTTATTTTTAAATTACTGAGTTCTTTGACTTATATGTTATTTGACTTTTTTTTCACAGAGCAATTAATTTTGCAGATATTTTTTTTAGCTTTTCGAGGCTAGTGTTAAGACACTCCTTTTTCCACTTTCCGGTCGAATTCAAGAAATTATTTTATTTAATGGTGATACTCAATGCCTTTCTTTTCTTTAAGCGGCCAGAGAGGAAAATAAATAAAATAATTTCCTCAAATGGGAATCGAAGAAACCACAAACATAGTGTTTGTACTCAATTGACTCATTGCGCTACAGCAGCGTCAATGAAAGAACTTGAAAATAACAATTTATATATTGGATTTTTCAAAATAAAGTTTTATAACTTATGAAAACTTTTATATTTCTGTTTTATTTAATATTTTTAGAGGCTTTTGTAGTCTTCACTATTTAAAGATGAAGATCTTAAGATAGAAGGATGCTGATAGAGTCAAACTTATTTATGTGGTCTTAACTACCAGTAAAGATTGTAACCGCCACCCACCGGAATGGATCTTTAAAGGATCTCTGAAATTTGAAGATTACCTGCACACCCATCTGTTTCCCAACGCAATGAATGTTGCTTAACCAAAACAATCTATATTAATAACCTCTCATATTGTAGATACCTTTTTAATCTGAAATTCTTCATATTAACATTTAAGTTACAAATGTAATAATCGAGAAAGCCATGTCCTCGTGGCGCGGCGGCACAGTGTCTGGTTGTGGGTTCGATTCCCTCATGGACAAATTCATTATTACTCGCTCTGATAAGAAGACAAACGGGGCGTTGAGTTCCACCTCTCAACACGCATATCTCGATAATTTGGCGGTGCGTAGGGATGAGCTACCTTCGGCCTACTCTGCTATGCAAGAAAAGGCAGGAGGCTAAACAATAGTTTTTTTTTTTTTTTAAATGGTAAAAGTGAAGACTGTTATTATCATTATTAGTTTATAGTTAAGTACTGGCCCTATATTTTTAAGCATATATGTATATTAAGAACATAAAATAAATACATAGAAAACGTAATAATTACTAACAAGCTATATCCTTTTAAAAACAACATCCGCCGGATATTGAGTCTGTAATCTTATATAAAAGATAAAACTAAAACTCAAAGGTTTAATAAAGGCTTCAGCTTAAATAATTTATGATTTAAACTACATGGGCTTTGTTGTAAAATGAAACTTTTATGCGTTTTATATTATAAAATTGTGTCTATATAGATAGAGGGTATATTATAAATGTATAATATATATTTTTTAATTTATAAATTAAAATATGTTTAATATGTGCGACCTTTAAATTAATTATACTACCGTCATCTTCTGTATTTAAATAATGTGAAGGAAACTACTTTTTTATTAATATCAATCCGTCACTACACCAATTATAAATGCTTATTGAAGCCAGCCAGTAAACGTGACAGGTTATGGGTTCGATTCCCCATCGAGAGTATGAAATTTTTAATATTCTCATTTCTTCGTTCTGATAATGAGCGCTTTGTTGAGTTCCGCCACTCAACACAGAAATTTGTCTCCTGAATTCGATGTGGGGAACAGAAGTGTTTTACTGAGGAGGATTAACACTAGGTTCCCAGGCTCCCTCTACATACCCTGATTTGTGCAGGATAGACAAAAGAATTAGGAAAAATAAAATGTTTATGGTTTTGTAAATTATATTTCACGGCGAGAAAATGTCTCATGGGAAGTCGAAACCACGTGGGCAAAGAGTAAGCCGACGACTAGTCGTTAATACACCTTTCCTTCTTTTCTATATCCCGCATATAAGAGAATAGTCAGAGGAATACTAGTAAAGACATTCCATCCCTCATTTTCTGCCCAATTTTCACAAAGGAATGAAAATAATTCTATACAAGTGGGAATCGAAACTACAACCGTCGTTAACAATCAGACGCTGAGCCAAATGTGAAAGATTCTATAAGTAAATATAAGTTTAAATAACAAATTTATTTATTTAAATACGACGTAATGCAAAAACCACGTAATATATTCAAGGTAAGCTTTAACAAACACAGTGTTAGGATGAACTCACGTAGGCCGTGACCTTAGCATCATAGATCTTACTCGTTTGATCAATTTTATAGAATTATTACTTTAACCCTTAATCAAACAAACTTTATTTTTCGAGTAATTTGAAATCTGGTCACGGCTTTTAGGTAAGTGGGTGCCGTAGATTTCGAAAAACAACTCCTTTTTTTTATAAAAAGGGGGGAAATGGGGGTTTTGCAGTGGGAAATTATTTCCCAGTATCCGGTATTTCAAAGCAAAATATAATTAAGTGGGAAATTATTTCCCATTATCCGGAATAGCTCTCAACTTTTGATATATTTTTACTACAAGTTCTATACATGTAAGTTGCTCCTACTTTACTTGTTTCTTTTTTGTCTTATATAATAAAATTGAAAAAATACTGTAATATAGAGTGAATAAAGTTATAAAATGAAACAA
>HE672065.1:456022-559660 GCA_000313835.2 Heliconius melpomene melpomene
ATATTTCAAACTGTGTTTTTGACATTGACATACAATGACAGTTCGCGCCTTAAGACAAAATGTTGCAAATTAATAAAATTAAAAAATTCTGTACGATTATTTTTCCCTAAGGTTGGTACTGATTAGAGTTGCCAAAAACGAAATAAAACAAAAAAATTACAGTAGTGGCATGTGGGAAATAATTTCCCAATATTTGATTAAGGGTTAACTGTAAACAAATCATCTAAATTAACATAAAATAATTATTTAATTGAATAGGTTTTCTACTAGTTTTTTTTAAGCAAGCCTTAAATAGTTATTTAAAAACGTAATGAATTTATAAAACACCTATAATCTCATTATTTTAATAGAAAACATGAGAGTTTATTAATTGTTGTTAGTTTATAACGTATAGACTTCCATAGGTAGTTAGAAATATATATTTTTAGGCTCTTTATAAATAAAATAAGTAAAACAATAAAATTATTGTATTATTTTATTTAAATAGAAATAAAATAAAATAATACAAGAACTTTATTAACATGCAAAAGCTAAATATCAATTAGCGAGTGACACACAGATGACATTTATTTGTTTACAAATTGTATGACGTCATAATTATCATGGCCGATAGCAATTACAGAATTATAAAGTAAAAATATAAAAAATAAATTTTTTAAATGGATTTTTTAATTAATTTGTTTATTATTTTTAACGATGCTACAGATTTATATGTATATGTATAACATTAAAAAAAAAATCTTCGCATATTTTACTTATTACAACACTTTCGTTTCCTCACATTTAATTTAATAAGCTAATTGTTATTAGTGCGAAACAATCTGACAAAAAATACTAAGTAGTAAAAATAATAATAAAATTATAATAGTCTATCGTAGTTTCCTAAGAAACTATTAAAAGGGATTTAAAAAACACATAACATTAGCAAAAACATATCGATGTGCGATTACAAATAATGCTTACCGGACGAACGTTATAATATAACCACATTTATCATCGACTCACGGATTATTGGCTTTCCACATCGATATACAAATAAAACATTATGATAATATACCAGAACGTTTCTAGATTACCTACCACTTTTAAAAGCCTTTTTTTTGCATGTATTTTAGGATATACCTAAAATAAATTAGCATATTTTTATTTTTGTGCAGTTGAGATTAGGAACTACATAGATGACCGAACTTTCACATTTTGTTTCATCGATTTCGTTATAGTGAATATTAGAAGCCACAGTGCCGCAATAGTAAGACTGTCAGCTGGTCTCTAGCTGTTGTGAGTTCGAAGCACGGCGTTCAGTTCTGCCATTCACGTAAAAAAAACGTGGGTTAAAACTAAAAATCCTGCAACGTGTTATTTCAACGTAAATACTGTACATACATAAACTTATTGACCATTTCAGCCATAAAGGAACGAGGTCATTCTTTCTTTTTTGTATGTTCACAAGAGGCCGTGGAAAAGATGAAAGGTTTGAGAGTTCAAACACAAAAGTGCAGATAATTTTTCTTAGCAATACTAAAGATGTTTGTTAAAATAAGATAAGTAATGACGCGGCTGTTACTTGCGGGTTAATGGAAAATGTCGATTGTAAAACAAAATTGTAAAAACTTGTATTTCCTTGGCTATGTACAAACCTATATCATGTAAATGAATAATTAAAATCACAAGTTCAGATTCTTTTGTGGTTACTGGTTACACAAAATAGCGTTAAGTTACGCCAACTATTTCTTTTTTTTTTATTTCTCGCTGTATCCTTTATATAGCGGTAAGTAGAGGGAACTTAATATCAAAACGTTCCGATTTTCAGTTTCTGCTCAATTTTTCAGACATTGTGTGTTGAGTGGCGGAATACAACGACGCGCTTTGTTCTTACCAGAGCGAGAAATTAAAAATAATTCATACCTCTAAGCGGGAAACGTGGATTTGAACCCATAACCGTCATGTTTGCAATCGGACAAATGACCTCGAGAGCAATTTATTTAAGTTTATATCATCCCCCCACAATAATACCGAAGATGTGGAAGATGAAAAATAAATTTAAACTGCAAACTTAAAGTAACTAAATGTAAAGATTTAAGATATATTTTTAACTTTAAATGACCGAGTTATTTTCGTAACCCTCCGCATTCAGTACTTCCTTTCTCAGTAACTTATGTATTTAGTCAATGAGGATATGCGGGGACTAGACCTAGAAAGTCCTCCTAAGATCAATTGACCAGAGGTTGTCAACCTGCGTAAGTGATCTATCGTATAGTACTGAAGTCTGATTATATAATAAATAATATTTATAAACGTGGTATTATTAAAAAACAAATTAAATGGCCCATTTGGGTAAGTACCGGTTTAAGAATAAATGTGTATTTTAAATATATTTTATTGCAGCATGATTTCGTCGTAACTAGTGGTCCAGCGTTTCATTCTAACCGGGACAGTTGTCGGTTCGATTCCCAATCGGGAGAATGAATTATTTTTATTTTCTTGTTCTGATAACAAGACAAAGCTCGGAGTCACGTTAGGTTCCACCATTTAAGGAGTCGAAAATCGGACAGTGCTTAGGTAACGGAGTGTCCCAATACTTGGTGCCCTCTGCCTCCCCTATTATAAGCGATATACAGCGTGAAGATAAAAACAAACGAAATAGTTATCAAAAGGTTTTCTCTATGTAATCTTGTCTCATAAAATTAAGTAGATACATAAAAACAGTAAAATTATATGCAAAACTGATATAAAGAATTTAAAATTACTATATACTTATACAAGTAAAGTGTTCGTACATAGTAAATCTGCAAATTGTCTAAGTATGCCATGCCTTCCGTCTTCGTGTTATCAGTAAGGCGCCGAACGAGTTCAGATTTCGGTGATTATCTTATCACGACGAGTGACGTTGCGAACAACCGATATCGGATGGAGGTCAGATTCGCGCACAAGAAGAATAAAATGAATCGATTATGTTAGAAGGTAAATTCTATTGGATTATAGTGTTTTTTGATGCTGATGCTGCTTGGAAAGCTAGTGTTAAGACACTTTGTCACACTTTGGAAGCGATTGATCTTGTTACCAGAACGACGAAATGAAAATTAACCATTTACCTGAGAGGGCATCAAACCCACACCCGCTGGGTTCTGCTCCAATGTATGAGCATGAATATATTTTAGTTATTTTTTTTTTTTGTTTATTTAAATCGGTTAATTTCACATTTTGACGGCTGGTATTGATGTGACTTACGCATTGTTACTGATAAGAAAAACCTTGCGTTTCATGATAATGTTAGTAATAGGTATCTATAAATGTAGATACTCTTCAACGATATAGTTTTTTTAAATAAAATTTGTTGCCAGTTGTAACTTGGCTTTTGTGAAATTTTATAAAAAATTTTTAAGACAAACGTGTGGAAAGTGGGAGAAAAAGGAATGGGGAACGGAGTGTAGAGAACTTTAGATTCCCTCTGCCTACCCTGCTGTATGCGGGATACAGATTGACGCAAAAAAAGAAAAAATAAATAAAAAGAGTGACTTCACACTACTTCATTTTGTAAAAGAAAAAATAATAATATTATAATCCACGCCACGGGAGTCTGGCGCTCTGTGATTATACAATCTGCGATCACTTCGTTACTCTCCTTTAAAACCGGTTGCATCGCTCCAACTCGAAGGTTTTAGCTTAATATTTAGCAAAGACATTGAACCTAATATAACGGCAGTTTTCTCAATTTATATCTTTTATATCGAAAAGGTTCCGGATACAATGTATGTATGTATAATTTGTATTTACGTATATGAATGTATAGGTAGCATATTGCGAAGAAAATGGGTGGAACTAGGAACCTAGGGTCACGTCACAGGTGAGGAAATCCAAAGCTTTATATAAGTAACATCAGGAACTAGTTTTATTTGTATACGTTATATATTGTATTTATTTATCGACAAAAATACAAAAAAAAAAGTTTTTATATTTAATATAATTTAAATTTTATTTTAGGTACAGCCAAGTAGAAAATAGCATTTTAAGTCTATTGACTCTGTGACAGATTCGATTACATCAGCTATACTTGTAAGGCATCTATTGTATCGAACACTGGTGAAAGTTGCTACATATTATTATGTTACAACACATTTTTCATACGAAATATATCATTCAGAGGCTGCTAGTCTTGTGGCCTGGCCTGCATTGACGCCAGTTGTGGCGCAGGGGCACAACCGTATGTGATCGCGACAGGTTCGATTCCTACTTCAGCAAATTATATATTTAATATTTTTAATTTCTTTGTGACGGTGTTGAGTTATTTTATTCAACACGCAATGCTTCCAGAATTCGATAGAAAATGGGAAAGGGAAAAGGGAAAGGGAAATACTCAGTTCCCTCTGCCTACTCTGTGTGTGCGGGATACAGCGTGAAGCTGATTTTGTTTCTAAGGAATTAGGAACAAGCAAAATATAATCTTTTTTATAATTATTAATTAAACTTATAAAAGCGAAAACCGGTTGTGTTGAATAATAATATAATTATATGTATAAAATTAGACCATATTTATAAGCGAACAGAATGGTCGGTCTAGTTTTAGTTTCAATGAACAGGTAACTATAATTAGACTTTTTCATATCTAACAAAAAAATTAGAATTTCAAATTGTACAATTGTAACTAGTAGTTGTACTACTAGTAGAAGTAAACGTCACTTGTAAAGCTTATTATTACTTTAAAATAAAATTGAACTTCTCGTCCCAACAATTGGATAACAAAATATTTCAACCATTTTAAAATGTTTAAAATGCCACATTAAGGAAACTAAATATTTTTTAAAAAACTATTTTGTTTCATGGTCATAGAATCCGCACAAGCGCTCCACCAGCAACCACTAAGCCATACGTTACCATCAAGCTATGAGTATGTATGTGGAAATGTCTATAAGCTTCTAATATTTCCATAATAGTTCCATCTCACCCACAGTGTACGTTAAAAAAAGAATATATCGAAGGTCAGTAGGTAAAGTAACGAAAGTGAAAAATCGAATATATTTTTATTGCTTTTTTGTTAAAAAGTAGCTTCAAAAAAATCTTCGTTGTTTATGCGTTTATTAAACGTGTAGGTATGTAATCATTTGTGGACTAAGCAATGTAATTAAAGTTTAGTTTGATTTATAGAATCGACATTTTTAATTACTCTCTATACATTATGTCTCTGTTATCAGTGATAAGAACAAGTACCTGCTGCTGCTGTTTCATTGTATGTTAGGTGTTTTTACAAATTAATGACCGCATCTAATTTAAAGGAAACAACTTTAAAATTGTGTTAATTAAACAAAAGTGAAAAAGTAGTAATAAAATATTTTATATTCTGTGAAAATTATGAATGAGTTATGGTTTCAGATTTCATGCCTAGGATTTTTTTATGAATTACAAGTGCAAAAATGTATCATTCAAGTCATTTTATGTGATGTTTTAAATATATTTTAGAAAAAAGTTCACATTGGTATTTATTTTTAAGTAGTATAAACAGAACTTTAATAAAATTAGGTTTTAGCTGCCAAATGCAAGTTAATTACATTAGGTATAATAAATTATAATGAAAGTCATTATTACATAGATATATTTTAATTCTAATTACCCGCACACTCCCGACACTATGTTTGGTTGACTTAAGACGAGAAATGGAAAATTTCGTTTTCCCGTTGCTGTAGATCTTCCCCATCATCCCTAATTTGTCATGCCAATTTTCAAGTTTGTCAGTACAGTAGTCTGTGTGTTGTCTATCAGTCACTTAGCAACGGATTCGTTTCATATAAGCTACTTGGAGCCTTGTATACATATAGCTATATTATGAACAAATAAGCCTTTTCAATAGCATTATGATATATTTACTGCAGTGTTAATTATCTTCAATATTGTACTTGAATTACGGTACTAGTGGCTATATGCGAATACATACTAACAGAGCGAAAAAATTAAAATAAATAACATTCCCTATTGGCGATCAACTCACAGCAAAAATTAAATTTCATTCCGTTCATACAGTATCGAAATATTTTTTTTATATAAACAATAATGTAACAAGCTTATCAACACACAAAGGTGTTATCAATTAGATATTTTATAAACAATAAATTTAATTAATATAATTTTAAAAATTTTATCTTCAAGTGTCTATCATTTCATGACTCTATACATTCTATATAATGTTTCTTGTTCCAAGTTGATCGGCGGAACTTAACGCCACATTGTGTGTTGTAACAGAGCAGGAATAAATTATTCACCCAAATGGGACCATAACCCACAACCATCACTTTATATTATAGCTATTGAATATCTATATAAATATAATTATTATAAGTGATAATATTATTTAACTTTCATCTCGCTCAGAAATTGGAATAAACGAGAGACGAAGTCATGTGAACTAAAGTGACAATAGGCTTATGTCACACCGTAATAAGTTCTAACGTTACGTAAGGTATGCTGGCCTGATTATGATTAATTTGTAATATTTGAAGTCGCGTATACATATTATATGAATATTTAATAATTTCTTTTAGTTTCGTTTTACAGAATGTTGAAAGAAGAGAATAAATTAGTGTATAGAAATGAATTAGTGTATACTATAAACAACACAATTTTGTAATAATTTTGTATAAGTGGAGTGTATTAGATACAAGTAAAGTAGTTAATATTTATTTATCAATTATTTATCAGTAGAAATATACAAAATGCAGCGTAGACATTACTCAACACACAATATTTAAAAAATTCAGCCCTAGAAGGGGGCGGAGTGTCTTAACAGATTCCCTAACAAAGTTCCCTCTGCTTACCCTAAATACGTCCAATATAAAAAAATAACTTGTAAAACCTAAGCGCCATACACCGAATTAGTAAAAAGAAGCAGTTGCACTTTAAATTATGTATTTGCAAGAACATGAGAATTGAAACAATAACAAAGGAGGAACACATCAAAAGGCCTTTTACTTTCAACAAGCGGCCCCGAGCCCCGAGCCGCCGTGCCGGTTTACCTGATCGCCTAATTGGGACCCTTTCATGTGTTTCAAGGTTCCCATCGGATTCGTAAACAAATAGACCAAATAAAGCTTAAGCATACCGTCCTAGAGTTGGACGGCTTCCAAGAGACGCTAGTTCAAATCTCACTACGTTCATAGTTTTATACGTTTTCTAAAAAAAGTATTTTTCTTTCCTAAGTTAAGGTGAAAAAAGGGGTGGATACTATAATACTTTTAAAAATTTTAAAAGTTCAGCTTATTTTAAAGTTATGGTAACGTTCGTATCGTGTGTTCAAAACTTCAAATTTTACGTAGAAATTATTTATTATTATTATACTGTTCTCAGGATATACGTATTGAAAATCCTTTACGGTGGAAATGTCTTTAACGTTGACCCAGCCTCTCTGGTCTTTTAGCGTTTGGATAGAATTGTAATCGAAATATCAATTTCGGTATATCAAAGAAGTATATATAAGAAGGGACAACTTACTAAACTGGGGGGTGACTCAGAAGCTAATTGTTGTTTTTGTCGCTAACCTCACGAATATTCATAATAGTAATAACGAGAATAGGCATAATAAAATGGGTAGAAAATTATAGTCCTGTCCTATACGATTCGTTATAATTGTGAAGTTTTTTATGACATCCAGTGAACTGAGAATCATTGTCATTATAAAACGTTTAATGAAACTGTGAGAGCAAAAAACCTTAGTTTGCGTTGAAAGCAAAATATTACGCATATAATACTCTAAAATTAGGACCTCAAAGATGGTACCATACTTAATAAAAATAATTTCAAGACATACATTTACATAAAAACAAATAACGCAACAAAGGTTAAAAGTTGAGCACTTACATCGTAACTCCAGGTGCATGAAACTCCTGCGAATTTGGCAACACAGCGCCCCAACTCGACGTCCTCGTGCGTCGTGTAGAGGTGCTTCAAGCAGTACTTCACGTGAGGGGCCACTCGCCTCAAAGTCTCTCGAGATATGAGAACTCCCGGCCCACCCATGCAAAAGTTTTCATTATAATCTAATGCTAACGCGTCCCTCTCGTTGTTCGTGCCTCTCCCCGCTTGACCGATGAACTGAGGCTTCCTACTGTCCACTGAGCGCAAGAACTCCCCTAATTTATCACCTCTGACGTACACGTCGTCGTCCGCACGCATAAACCACTCGAACCGGTCACCGTAATGTTCGTACATATATAACAACATAAGGAAAGATTTCTTTTGAGGAGGATAGCTGTCGTCGACACTTCTCAACGGTATCAAAGGCAAGCCGGGTGCTTTAGATACTTCAGAGCTAAAAAAGGCAATGCGTCCAGGCAGATCTTGCGCCCATGTCTCGAAGACCGCTCTAGCTCTGGTAGTTAAGTATTGCTCTGCCGTCATAACCCCTACAAACACTAAAGTTCTGTTAGAATTGTTTATCGTTTCGTCGGGTCCCAGGTCTATGACGGACAGCGGGTCCGGTGCGACATACATTTTAGCTTCCGAACAGGCTTCGATAGAAGTTCTTGAAGATGGTCTTAAGCACAATTTGAGAAAAACACCGAGAGTCACGCCGGCGACCACGCCGGCCACCAAATGCATCCACTTGCTCCTTCGGGGCATCGTAAAAATAATTTAGAAAATGTGCCCACCGTTACCTGAGTGTACATTCCAGGAACTCTTCGGGGTGGATTAACGGACCATAAATATTTCATTCACACAATAGAACTACCGCGCCGTGCCATCAGACAGAGTAATTACAAGAAAGTAAAGAAATAATAAATAAAATACTTTAAATAATCATGAATGCCAATTTCTGTGGACATTACAGAAAACTTTATCTTTTCAGATAAAACTGAGCGACTTTCACTTTTTCACTCACATGGCAGAACAACCGAAGTGTTGTGTCACGAATTGTCGAAGTTACAAAGGTGATATTGAACTATCGAATCTGCATTCCTCGGGTGTGTTGTCTCTCTGTCAGCGAGCCGCCGGTGTCCTCCGTTTTAAATGGTCACCGTGTCGTCTAATCCACTATCGTGTCACGAGCTATCAAATTCGATACGAGGCGCGTGTTTCAACACCGTCGACAGTACGGGTTCAAGTCCGGCGACTCGTGCGCCGCGCGCCGCTGCAACTGCCGACTGAGCGGTAAGCGCTGGCGTCCGAGTCAAAACAAATTCCGGTCCGCGCAGACTGGCGACTGGCGGTGGCGAGTGCGACCGTCAGCGTCACCGTCACCGTACTCCTAGCGCGTCTCCCTTCCACGGGCCGCCCGCCGTATGTCGCTCCTTATCTTGGCTAATACCGTGCGCTGTGACGTTTCCATTCATCGTATCCGCGAGAGATTATTTCACGGGCATCGTCTGTAGCCGCGGCTAGTGTAGCGCTTCAAGATTACTTCGACGTCAAAGATCTCGTAAATGCCAGTGGCGTGACTGTTTTAATATAGGTAAATTATTCGCTTCCGACGTTCTCGTATACGTCTTCGAGTTTACGCGGCTGGCATTTTCTGGTGGGGAATATTGTCTTCTTGAAAGACTTTTTATTTAAGATAATTAGTTTGAACAGAAATATTCTGTAGCGTTTCCCTCTTTTTTTTTATTTTATTTTTTTATAAATATTACTTCCAATGCTAGCATGATAATTTAATTAAAAAATATAGAACCAGTCTAAAAGATTAATTAAATTAGATATTTTAAATAAAAAAAAACATCTATAGCCTTATAAATAATTCAACCTTAAGTTCCATTCCTGTGGAAAACATAGACCTAGAAAAAAAAACTTTACGCAAACTATGACGCAAATTTAAATAATATTTAAAGCTATTTAGAAAATACTTATTCATTATACTTAAATTTTAATAAGGTATTCACCTGTTCACCACTAATTTCAATACCATAAAAACTATATGTAATGTTATTTCTTTTAATTAAATAATAAAAAAACTGGATTGACTATATATACCTAATATTCATAAATAAAAAAATATTATCTTGTAAAATCAAAACGTAATATATATTACATATGACTTAGCACGCAATATGCTTACATTTAGCGGAAAGTAGAGAGCACCTAAGTTTTGCCCCCTTACTCTGCAAGAGGAAAAACAAATACGTAAAATAATAAAATATAAGTAAAAGCTATTTTTTTTATAATAAAGAAACATATTTTATCGGTCTTAAAATATTACAAAGTAGTAAATGATAAATTAGAAATTTATAATCTTTTCATATCTATTTATAATGCCATAAATAATTTTCATGGATACATATTTATTAAAATGTGTTGAAAAAATCAATAACTTTGCCTTTGGCTTTCAGCTCCAATTGAGGTTCTTGAGTGGTGGAACTTAACTCTGTGCAACAATTAATTCAAATTCTCGGATAGTCAATGTCTTATAGAAATTAGTACTGTACCTTGAGTTTTTAAGATAAAAATATAATATAATTTTTATTTTATGAGACGCAATAGTCTTTACTTATCTTGCACTCCATACTACGACCTTATTCTAAATAAAGAATGTTATTCTTTTTATCGTCTATATTTACAATTTATTTGGTCCATTGTTCTAAAAGTAGGCTACCTTATTACTGGATATCTCGACGTATCCCGGCACACGGCAGGGTAGACAGAGAGAAGCTAGTGTTAGACACTCCGTTCTCCATTTTTTTGCCGAATTCTGAAGGCATTGCGTGTTGAGTAGCGGAACTCAACGCCGTGCTTTAGCGCTACCGCGCTCTGTATCCACCGTGAGGCACAGTGAGGTTTCGATGGTTCTTATGGATGACCTATCTGCCAGGCCATTAGACGTACATAACTAGCTCGAGTTTCCACTACGATGTATCTACCCGTAAAAAAATTTCCTCAAGATAAAAAAAATCCTGGAAACCAATACAACGCTTGATCTTACCGGATTGATATACTGAAAATATTCCATAATTAAAATATTCCTGTAGTTGGTAATTAATTTTCAATAATTATGATAAGAAGTAATTATATCTTGCAAGTATTCTTTTTGTATGAAAAAGGTGCTTCACCATTTATTACGTAGGGCATAGTCTACTTCACGTAATACCTTAATAAATTTTAAATAAATGCTTTAAATAATAAAATATTTTTATAAATAAGTAAAAGAAAAATGCTTTAAATTAAAAGTCGATCTAATTTGAAATTCTTTGAAAATTATCAATGCACAATAAGTATATGCAGTTATCGGACACAAAAATCAAAGAAATGATGCACATGTGTAGACGCCGTCGCCGGGATCATCATTTGCTTGACAGATGGGACGCAACTGTAGTGTTACTGTCAAGTTTAATTTAATAGGACTTTTTATTGGTTACTATATAATTAGTAAGAAAAATACTATTGATGGAGAGCAGTCGGTGCAGGGGCACAAACGTGAGACTGTAAACGCGAGTTGTGAGTTTGATTCCCACTGGAGGACATCAAATATTTATTATTTTAATTTCTTCATTCTGGTATTGAGTCGAAGCGCACAGTAGCGTGCCGCCACTCAATAAGCAATGCCTCCAGAATTCGTCGGGAAATGCTCCCTCTATCTATCCTGCTACATGCGGGATACAGCGTAAAGCAAAAATATACAGTTCTTATCACATTTCTAAGTATGTAGTCCGTAAACAAATATTTTATCTTAATTAGAAAAGAAAAGAATAACACGTTTTTAATATAGTTTAGTTGATTATATAAATATTAATAGGTAAAAAATATGATTTTTCTTTTGGTGTTTTTTATATAACCATGTAAAAAATATTATTTACCATATTATTTACCATGTCCTCTCCTAAGAGCATTTGTTGTCACATTGAGAGCAATACAAGATCATTACCGTCGGCTTGTAACTTGAGAAGGGCTTTATTCGGAGTAACGACAACGCCGCGCTCCGTCGTTAACGACAACACTACCAACTTTTGTTTTGTATTTATTCTCTTTTCTACACATTGAGGGTATATTTGAAGAATAACGAGTATAATATAATTTTCATTATTTACTATATATAATTGGATATAGGTTCTGTTACTGAGTGACTGAGAAATCAACAATCAACCGAAACTATACGCTTAGAACGCTTAAAGGGTAGTAGAGGAGCACTAAGATGAAGGAACTAAAAGCACGTTCTTCTTCATTCTAATAAACAGAGGATGTTTGTCTGGGATTCTGTGTATTCTTCTAACGTGACTCCTAGTGTCTTACGAAATAATAGTGTCGGTGTTTTCAGAATTCGCGTTAAGGTTGTAACAAAATAGTATGAACAGTAATGTCGTCAGTGTGGTAGAAACTCCAGCACTTATTACATTTGCTGTAAACAAAATTATTGACGTCACGGGATTTGTACCAGCACCTCTTTAAAACCATCCAAGCCCTCTGACTACTAAGCCATACGTTGTAATCAAGCTGTGTCGAAATACTTATATGCTTGTTAGAACTTATATATGTCTTAGCAGGTTTTAATAACCGCCACATTAAAAAATATACGATTTTTTTTATTCTTTCCTCAGTGTATGATAACACTTCAAGAATGTTAAAAACGTCTGTTATATAACCTATATTTTATAATAAAATAATACCGCTAGTTTTTAAGGCTGCACATGCATTCGCGAAATCCTTAGAGTATAGACAACATTAGTATGTAAACGGAGGCAGTGCACAACGCAGTGCATGGTAACTATGTAATAATATATTTATAATTCCATTTCCCCTAAGGAATAGAACGGTAAATAACAATTTTGTCCTATTAGAAACATAGAGCTGTTCCGATATTGAGTGTAACTGAGCGACAACGTACAGCTACAGTAAGTCAGGTTTACTACTAACATGCAAGTTTAAAAATTTGTCCTATTAATTAAAAATAAAAATTAAATTAAATCAGTTTCACGCATTCCGCACAACAAAATATAAATTCGAGTAAATATTTAAATCTTCTCGAGTAGGGATCGAACTCACAACCAGTCGTTTTTACAGTCACAGTTTGTGCCCCTCCGCCACGACTAGCCTACTAATCTATAGGTACTGCCCTACATTTAATAAAACTGTAACTTATCGCTGTCTGTACATGGAAGATGAGATCTATATGTGAACTATAAGAGATCTATATGTGAAAATCTATTATTCGAAGCATTTATGAATGGCATTTATTAGTGTACTATATAATAATAGATCATAAAATAATTATTTTGAAATTTTTGGTCTCTTTGACTGTGCGTTTGTTCACAGTAATCTCAAAAACGACTTAACCAATTTAAATACAGTTTTCACTATTCTATTTCGGCAAAGTTTCTCGTAAAGTTAAGTGTTTTTTTACTTGAATCGGTTCATAAAAAAAAATCTTTAGCCTTCGATATATGGATATTGTCTTTATAGTGATAATGTTATTATTGTGTAGTGTCGTGCTCTCTTGATTTCCAAAAACACAACGCTAGTTTGGTGCTAACGGTCCTCAAAGAATAATTTTAAACGTTATTAATATTTTAATTATTTTGTATTTTGTTAAACAACTTAATAAATTAAATAAGTTTTGTAAAACATATGTAATATCTCTGTACTGTACTCTCTCTCTGTAATATTATTGTGCTATTTTCGCACATCTTTTAAACAAACACGAATGCTCATACATAGCATGTGCAATAAGTTATCGTGCCTCTGCAATTAATTAGTGCAGTCATCTTATTCATTCATCTTCATGGTGTACTGCAAGATGCGAGTAATTATTATTTTTCTAACAAACGATAGTCCAGATGAAAAATGGCTAAATGTTGTAAACTTGATTTAAAGTTTTAAACGACAGTTGTAGGTTGTATATTCATACTCCAGATAATGGAATATTACGTCGTCGCTCTGGTAACATAGCATGGCACGGCGTTGAGTTCCGCACGTCTACTCGCAATGTTTCAAAAATTGGGCGGAACACAGTGTCTTAATACCACGAGTAGGTACAAGGTACAAGTTTTTATAGTAGACATTTCTAGTTAATTGGAATTTTGTATATTTATTAGGGTCAAATGTCGCTAACTGCTGCAGGTGCCCTGGAATAAGCCCTGGAGCGGACCGGATTCTCTTTTGAAGAATCCCACAGAACCATCCAACTGCAACGCGCATCTATCCTACGCACGGATGGTCTGCATAAAAGAATTATAAATAAAATATTGTACAAGCAGGGCCTAATACGTAAATAAGAAAAAAGGAGTAAAAAGATGTATTATAATTGTGATACCTACTCGTGTCAGATTTAGACAAAAAAATGTGCTGGAGATAAGTGAAGCTAAAAATCTAACTTTACCTACATTTACTTTCGTATAGAACCTCAAAATCAAAACAAAAAGCCAAACGTGGACTAAATATAACGGTATTATTATAATTTATTATATCTGAATTCAAAATAGTTAGCATTTAGTGGTCTTATTTGAAAAAGAAACACTCGCATGTTTGAAAGAGCTTTTGTTTATTTTTTTACGTTACTGTGAAATGAGTGACGATCTCGCTGTTGTGTTTTTTGTGTTCGTCTAAGCTAACTAGCGGTGTATTAAATACGCACTTTTTTGTGTTTTTACCAATTGAAATATTAATTCGTAATTTTTTTGCAGGTTCATGTTTTTGTGCGATAAGGTGACGTAGTGTTAACACATTTCGTTCCCACTTACCGCCGAATATTTGAGACATACTTTTTCTTGTTACCAGAGCGAGAAACTGAAAATAAATTATTTCCCCAGAGTAAAGAATCGAATCGACAACCGTCGTATTTACAGCACGACCCTGTACTGCTGCGCCACGACCAGCTAGGCCTAGGCTAGACCAGATATCAAATAATACAATTTAACTTTACTGAAAATAACTTTTATTCATATTTTCATTGAAGCCGTATAATATAATATAACTCACTTTATGCCCAGGCATCGATCACTAACAGGTTCATTTAACTAAAATAAATTAAACATAAAACTACATTAGCAACAACGTGATGTAGAGATGAATTTCAAATTTGCGATCTCTGTCAAATGTGTCTTGCTAAAGCTAGTTTGTTTAACCAAAAGATATGATAAAACAGTACAAAATATTTTAAAAAAATACATACATAATTTCCCAAATAGTAAATAACAAAAAGAAATACCACAGCTAGTAGACCATGTCGAGATCGCCTCCTACACGAACATATATAATATATATATATATTTTTATGCCGTCTCATTATATTACTACGTATATGTATATTTAACTTCTCTTGTTTAAGTGTCTAAACCATAATAAGTACACAACATATTTACATAAAACAATCACAATTAACTTCGTAGTAGACAGTTTCCAATTTAAAAAAGTAACAGAGAGAAGTCGATCAGCGTTTTAACTGACATTAAATAAGCACTAAACGTTGTATGTAGCTGTATTTTCATAGTATATATAGTATTCACAGATCTACATAGTGTTTTTGTCAGTATCACTTTAAATGAAACCGCAGTTTTAACTACTCTATAAAAGCCTAATACAATTTATATATTTTTTTTAAACAAAATAAATAATACAATAATCGTTGTAAAATAAAACGCCATTTGTTAAGGACGACGCACGTACACAAACCGCCACCGCCGGACCGGACCGGACACCGCGGCACACGCCTCGTTCCGAAATCGAGACGTAGGTAATGGCGATAAAGTTCAAAGTTGTTTAACCTTTAGTAGTATTTTTGTAGTAGTAAATGTTTACGTTATTGGTATCTATGCGTAACTGCGTCACACGAAAGACAGGTATGGATAAACATAGTGAAATTAAAAAAAATCTACGTGTAAACTGTTGAGGTAACTTGATTAATTTATTTAGGTATGGGTTTGAAATATATGGCGTTCCCGTAAAAGGAGCGCTGACGCTTCCATCCTGTATATCAATAATTGTTTTTTCAGAGGAATGTTGAAGACTATACCCTATTCATTTTGGCATGAGACCAAATTTAAACAAAGCAATACTGTTTCTAAAACTTTCATGTAACTTTTAATTTTTTTATAATTTGATCCAGGTTTATTTTAAAATATAAAAAAAAATATGACAAAAACAAAATAATCAGAAAACAACTTTACACTAAACAAAACAAGAAAATTAATAAAAACAACAAAAGTAACAACGGAATCACAACAGTACTATCTTATGGACAGGTTGACCATCAGTAAAAATGGCGGATATAATCTGACCGGCGAGTGTATGTAAACTAATTTATTTTAGTAGTTTATTTTTATAGTATTAAAATGCGTCTCAAATTTGAGAACTAGTTGTTGATTTTACATGTCAAGTATTTAAACATTATTATTAAAAGTTAAGAAAATTATTAATGGTATTTATGATACTGTAAAATGGCGTGAGTAGAAATATTTTTAGATTTTAAATTTCATTTTTACAATGTTCCTGGATTTTTTATTTGTTTACGTTTTATCTCATGCCTTCGTGAATAGGGCAAAGCTACTTTACATTTAAAAAAAACAATACATTGTGTTTTTTTTTACGATTTAAATAATAGAACACGCAGAATAAAGTTAAAAGTAAATATCTTTTTCAGTCATTAAGGCAACGGAAACTGTCACCTTGTACTATTAATAATAAATGATACAAGTAAAATATTCATATAGGAATGCAGAAACATTGCAAAACACATAAAACGTCATCATCAGTTAAGACAGTCAACTCTATTATATTAATATATAAACTTTGCATTATATTTTTTATTGAATTATATCTAATTATATTTTTTTACAATTTAAATATCTTATAATTACATAACTTTACAAGTTGCCAGACAAGCATAATTAACGATTAAAGTAAACGACCACAGAGTGCGCACAGTATATTTATACAGTATACAAATAAATTTAAAAATATATTTCTACGCTTTCTAAACTAACATAAAAGCACAAAAAGCAGACTCATTTCAATGGTGCAATGGCAAAAATGTGAAAACATAATAAAATCTAGAATTGCACAAAATATGTTAGTGAAAATATTATATTTTTATTATAAAATAATAATAAAAATAAATAGTTATGGATTTTGGTCTTTTATTACAAAATTGCTATGCCATTAGGTTACTAGTTATACAGAACAACATGTTAGTTAGATCGGCCTAATAATATTTGCCAAATAACCACTGTTGTCACTCATGACTAAATATGTTTTATTTTTATTTAATTAACGCCAAATACAATCGCTTGTTATTTAGTATAACAATGACATTGTTCAAACTATCATACTGCTGTAGGTATATATTGCGCCTTAAAGCCTTACAGTCATTTATTTCTACTTTCAAATTGACATTCAATATATATTTACGCGCCTTCAACATGAAAAATGGTGGGCACGATCCTTGAGTTATGACATATCTTCCGAGACATAGATTCAGATATATACATAATATATGCATAAATTAATAAAAATAATCAATACAATTTATTAAAGTAGTTTCATGGAAATAATATAAAAATACTGCCATTTTGGAGGTCCTAAGTGTCGCTTGACTACAATTTGCGCTGTTCTTTTTCAAATAATGAATCAGCCTTTTACTAATTATAGAACGGCAGAAATATTGAGACCAATTTTGTTACTTTGCTCAACACTTCGAAACAAAGTGAAAAAGTTAAAGTTAGCATTCAAAAGTCAAATATTACATATCGTCGGCGTCAGTGCGGGACCTTCTAAATGCAAAAACCAGTTTTTTACAGAAGACAGTAAAAACCGTGGTACAAAAAAAACGATATGAAAATTTTAAAAGGTACATTTTAAAGGTACCGACCCAGCTTGTCCGGTTTTTTCAAAAAATGCAGTTATAAAGTCCGGAACCGAAGCCGACGACAGAAATAACATACTTAACCATTTACTTTTTAAGAATTCCTTACTACTCCACACAATTTCAGGCAGTGCCTTTCAACATAATAAGATTATTTTAGATGATGCAATCATAATTCAATATTTAACTGTAAAAGTTTTTTTTGGATATTATCTTAACGATAGTCCTAAAAGCTTTTGTGTTTAATATAACAGTTCTTTGACTAAACTTTACAATTAAGGTCTATTAAAGAAAAAGGGGCCACCAAGAAAGTTAAAAAAGCGATAAGAGTGTCTTAACTAGGGTTGCCAAATATACTATACTATATATTATATTATATTTGTGGTTTTATTTAACAAACTTTTAGTTTTGCAAAAGAAAAAGATTATGAGTTTACCAACAAAAGTACTTGACAGAAATTGCAAAATATATTTTTAAAAATATTAAAATATTTTTTAATAGTATGTGTTTATTATCATATATTTAAAACATAATATATTCTTGTGAAAGAAAGAAATGTTTGCAACCCTAGTCTTCAGATAAGATTCTGTTTGGCTATTCGCTTAATGTGACGCCTCTAGATATAAAATAAAAAATATTAAATAAACATTAAATATCAACTTTTTCATACTTGACAGTCTGCCAGTCTTGTCAGCCTGACATATCTACAACCAATCTATTTATCTATAAATTACTAACACTATTATCATATTAGTTGTAAAAACCATAGTAAAAAATATAAATTCAACAAAGATTAAATTTTAAGAACACTTCAAAGGCTTTATTATAAGAAATATATATTGTCACATTTTATTTATAAATATTATGACCATTTCTTATGAACTCTGCGAGACAAGAGATTTTTCTTAAATGATTTAAAAATATTTTTTTCAAATAATGAAATATTGATTATGCCATAAGTTAAGATTATTTAGCCAACAATAGAAGAAGCTCAATTTACCTCATTTACTTACAAGATACAAGTATATAAATTTTAAACTGACCCAGCCATTATTTTTTAAATAGCAAAACATTTAAATAATAGTCGTTTTTAATTTTCACTTAGAGATTTAAGAAAATCCATGGTTCACTCTCACAAAATTGTTCTCTCAAAACCCTATTAAGCTTAAATACACAAGTGAATGTATTTACATTAATGTAAAATAATATATAACAATGCAATTTTATACATATTTATAATCTCATTTTATCTATATATTGCATATATAATAATTTATAATAAATCTACATTTTTTTTGTGTAATCTGTCACCTGAAAACAGATAATATACAATTCTTTATATTGTAATAAAAAATATTCTTGTTAAGAAATCAGTTCATCTAGAGCTTTTTCCCTGCTGAATTCATTTTTAGCCAAAGCTGCCAAAACTCTTGTTTCAGGAAATCCCAGGTCTATTAATTCTCCCAATATAAGAAGCCCTTCTATCACCTGAAATTAAATAATAGATAGATGTATTAAGCTATATTAGTAAATATATTTATATTTCATTTCATCCAGAGGGTGTCCAGACTAGTATCTGTCCGATATTGGTTTGTAGGCATACGGGTACGCGACCCCGGATCCTTGAGCCGTCATTATAATAACTCCTTCCTGTCCGTAAGAGTGGTGTCCTTTCTACCCACCTCCTTCTTATTTTACCTGTCGTACTCCTCTCTCCTCGGTTTTCCCATAACTGGGTTTTGGAGGTCAAATGGCAATCACTCCACTAAAAACCACAACTCGTCATAAAATGAAACGAACGAACAAAAAACAGACTGGGTAGTAATAATAGTAGTAGATCATTCGAGGTAGTCTTGGAGTCCGTGACGTAGCGGATAAGCTCCAAGAGCGTCGCCTGAGATGGTTTGGCCACGTTATGCGCCGGTCTAAGAACTATGTCGGATGCAAGTGCCTGCCTATTGATGATATAGCAATATCAATTCCTAGAGTGAGACCTCTTGGACGCCCAAGGAAGCACTGGTTGGATGTCGTGATGCAGGAGCCAATGGTCTAACCATCGAGGATGCGAAAGACCGTGCATAGGGGAGTAGGTTGAGTAGGAAGGCAGACCATGGCAATAGCCGGGATTAATGCCACGAGGAATGCCAGGAGGAAGGAGTAAATATATATTTATATTAATTAATTATAAGCTTCACACTTGATCTCCCATATAGCAATTACACAGGGAGAAAGGGTGTTTTATCATTTAAAACAGTGTCTCCATTAAAATTGGTTCACCACTTCTGAAGATTAACCTGGAGCTAGACAAACAGAGAAACAGACAAACAAAAATTTTAAAATTGTTTCTTTTCTATTAGTATCTTGTAAGTAACTATATGCAAATAATAAAAAACTCATTCTCAGTCTGATTCTATGTTTTAAGTAATTTTTAAGTTATTTAGAGATGTTATTATGTCTATTTTCTCAATGATAATAATACTATGTTTAATTTAACAATCTTTGATAAAGATAGCATACAATTATTGTCATAAGCTTTATTTAGAAGATAAAGTGTTAATTAAATAATATTTTTTTTATAAAGTTTGGATGCTATATAACAATTTTAAATTAACTCAACTACCTACTACCATATATTTATATATTTGTTTTTTAATATATACATATAAGCAGAGCCATTAAATGCAGTATAAAAATGATAAATAATCTATTATTCTACTAGCATATGACTATAATTTAAAAAAAATACTTTTTATATAGATAGGATTAAGATGGTTTGACTATATATTTACAGAATAAATATTTTTCATTGCCTTGCTCCTGTGACTAGATAAAGTTAAGCATGGAGAGTCACCACTTAACTCAAAATGTCTCAAAAATTGAAAGTTTTGAAAAAAAAGTGTATTTACACCTTATCTTCCTGCATACCTTGTTATATAAGGTAGGAAACTAAAGAAAAATACTATTAAAAAAGTACCTTTTTATCATTTTCACCAACAAGACTGCACACCCTGGCAGTTCTATCTAATGGAAAACCCATGCTATGCACCTTCTGGCATATTGTTTGCAATTTTGGAGGTAGTTTTTCATATGGATTTGGCAGTTTTTCTGCTTTCTTTTTCCTTCTTTCTTCTCTTTTATCAATGCTGGAAGACGGCCTAGGCATATTAACATTAGCTGGACTTGCATTATAAGAACGCTCATGAGCCCTTCGCTTAGCAGAGGCTATCTCATCATTTAATTCTTTAACAATATCCGGGACACTCCTTGATCGTGACTTAACTGTGTTTTGCGAGGTAACTGACACATTAGGTGCCTCTTCCTGATTAACCACTTGTTGCACTGTATTTGTATTCAAAGAGTTCTCCATATAAGGCATTGGAGGTACCTGAGGATATGAATAGTAATATGGTTGTGGAAGAAAATTCGTCCCATTAGATATTTGCCCTGAATTTGGTATCTGATTATAATATTGACCTGTGTATTCTGCAGGAACATAATACTGGTAATTTGGCATATAGACATTCTCCATGGGCATGGTGTTATTACAAGTTTCTGTTTGAGTATAATATCCATTAGATACAGGGAAATGTTGAGGTGAGGAGTACATTACACTTAGTCCTTGAATCTGTTGTTCTGCATATGCATTAGGCAAATATGATACACCTTCAATTTGTGCCTGAGTTGCACAATTTGTATAACCTGGGTATGCTTGGTCTTGATTGAAAGTTTGGGCATCACAGCTAACTGTTGAATCCCTTTGACTCTGTAACACCTGGGCCAGTAACTCCATATCATTTATAGTCTTTAGTTCCACATTATCAAATGGGCTAGAAGTATCATTTTCAAAATCTTTATAAGTCAATGTTTCTATATTCTGATTATATTGGGGAACTTTTTTCATTTTAGATTGCATTTTATATTCCTGTAGTGGATCTGGATCATCAAGCAAACTGCTCTGTGGATAGTTAGACTGAATTTGTATAGGCTGTAAAATATTTAATTGAGCCTCTTGGCTGATACTAGGAGTATACTTATCTACATTAACAGTTTTATCAAACTCTGGGCTATTGTCTTGGGTACTGGTAGGGCATATATCACAGTTCTTTTCAGGTTTGTCATCTGGAGATAGTGCACTTATTTCATCAGTGCTAGGGTACGACACCTCTGACACGCTCAACTGCTTTAACTTTTCCTCAGCCTCAGCAGCAGCTAATGCATCTAATTTTTTTTGTTTAGCTTCTCCTAAAAGTTGCACGCGATGTCGTCTTTCGTTTTTTTTCGTCTCTTTCGCACTTTTAAGTTCTTTCAGTTTAGCGAGTATGTTACGCTCGAATGTTGAGCAATATTCGACACTTTCAACAACATTTTGAGCTCGTACAGGCCCCTCTATAACACTGTAAGGTAATTCTATTCTTGGCGGACGCTTATATTTTTCCGATATCTTAACGGGAACACCGTCCATAAAGTCACTAAATTGAGACATATCAAAGCACGGTAAATGACCGCAATACAAATGAATAACAATGAATGTCTCTATATATTTTTTGCACTTTTAAGGTTACATCGTCCTCTTTCGACGTCATCACTCTAAGCAAATAATTTAGTTTGTTAGTTGCATAATTAATTTAGCTCCTAAAACTTTCATTTTATAACGGAAATCGTATTCATTTAATTTACTTAATAATTTATACAATAATAATATAGTATTTTTGATACTGATTTGACAAATTCTTTTTGCGTCAAATGTCAATTAATAATTACATGTTGCGAGTATGAAAAAATATCATGTGATAAGTAAACTAATATTAAGATTTTGATAAGAGTGTAGGAGCACTTTTTAAATTAATATATAATATTGTAAAAAAATACTGTATTTTCAGCCTTGTGTGATCATTGAGTAAACTTGCAGAATATTTTTAACGGTGCACATAGTTAAAATCTTTCCTGGCATAATATGGAACGATCATGATTTGAATTAAGAAAAAAAGTAAAACATCACGTGTAGATTTCTTTAGCAGGTGTCAGATGTCGCTAGTTTTGCTTCCTTTGGTCATGGCGGATTTTTTCACTAATTTATAGATTTACATTTGAATTTGTGGGTAGATTTACTATTGTCGGCGTCGAAATAATTAACGCTCGATCTGTTTGCATGTAAGGAGCCCAGCGACAAGTACGGTGTAAGGACTTATTTTATATTAAAAGCGTTAATTATCGAATTATCAAGGAAAAAGACGGGTGTCAAGTCGTCTCTAATTTCGGAAGTGAAGTAAATAAGAAAATATATATTTCGACGTCGCAATAAAATCACGTCTAGAATGTTACAATAACCGACCTTAGGCTCTAGACGTCAGAAAATTTTAACGGTCGAGACAGGTTAGTATTTCATTATTTAAGATCTCTCAAATGATGTAGGAGGATTGTCCTAATTTTTAAATTCTACCACATATTTTGGCAGACATCGAGGCAATATGAATGAAGGTGCACCTGTAATATATAACGGAAATGGAGGTTTCGAAGGGCCAGGAATGTACATGGTCCCAAATCATGTGGAGAGGCAAACACCGCGACATTATCCACTGGAAGTGCTGCAGGTGATGGGAGGAGTTGGGTCGAGGGTCGGAGGATCCTCAGGACACGGAACACCCAGGAAGTGGCAGGCTCGGAAAGAGCGTCAAAATAAATCTGATACTACAGCATTTGGTTATGACTCGGATGATTCAAGCTTATCAAGCAATGCATCTGGCTCAAATAAATCCAGTGATAAACTAATGCAACTTAGTGATAAAGGTATGTTAAATATTATATGAAACAGGGTGGATTTATATTTAGTTCAAGTTTTTAAAAACATCCACCAAGTGTTTTTCCTATTGTACCCACATATTGATAGATAATTATTGAAAATATATCATAAAATGAAATAACAAAATAATTAATGTTAATGATCACTTAAATCAATATCTTGTTGTTTTTTTTAAGAAACTTCATTGTATTAGATATAGCAAGGAGCATAATTAAAATTTTCATATTTCACATGCTAATCAAAATTTAATTAAATTTAAACAATTAACTTAAAAACTTTTAATTTAAAATTGTTATATTAATGCATTCTTAATTTATTGAATAGAATTATTTAACAAATAGTATTTTCATGCAAAACTATGCTATTTACTTGACTTAAATTGAGGTTAAATTCTATATATTTTGACAATTTATGCCCATGTTAACTGCACTTATTGACTTGAAACCATAATTTAACAAATAAATGTGTGAGCATTCCAAGGATTCACCTTGCATTTGCTGGATCCCCACCATTTGCACCCCAAACATTAATGCTAGATTCCATTAATTGTTGGTATCAGTAAAATAAAAAAAAATCAGCTCCAAGCTGTATTCTGCAAACAGCAGGGTAGGCAGAAGGAACCTAGTGTTAAAACACTTTGCTTCCTACTTTCCGCCGAGTTTTGTCTGCTTTACCTTAACACCAGAGCGAAGAAATGAAAATATAAATGCAAATAAATATTTGACTTAATCAAGTGGGGATCAAACCCACAACCAGTCGATTTTACATTCACACTTTGTGACTCTGCGCTACAACCGGCCTCTATCAATAAAATAAATGTTCAAAATCATTCTACTAATGCAACTTTGAAATGTATGTATTTAGAAATAAACTAATGATCATTCCAGACAGGCAAAGTTCTTTTTGCATGTGTGAGAGAAATATAAATAATGTTTCTCTCACACATATTACTACTGCATACAGATAAACTTTAACCAGATTTATGTGTGAGTTTGAACTTTGAAGTTGTTATTGTATCTAGAGATATTTTCTGGAGGGTGCCTGGGCCTCCACTTTGCACCAATATGCTAGTGTAAAAGTTGTTTTGTTCATTAATTTTGGGCGCAAATTTTGTTAGTGTTCTTAGAATGGGCACGGCCAACCCGGCCCCCTTTATTCCTACGCACATGCTTAGTTCAGCATCATGGTCTTTTGGAATATTTGGATCCCATAAAAGTGGGTTTGGCTTCTAAAGTAACTATTATTTCCTGATTCTATGAGAGTAAATATATGTTAACATGATTGTACATCTCAGCCTAAATAGATACGGCTGTATCTAACTGATTTGGCCTTGTCACCCACAGAAAGATAAATGATTACTGATTCAGTTATAAATAAGATTATTTTGATGTAGTGTTTATGTATTATATTGTTGATGCTTGTTTCAATCAACTAATTTTATTATTTTGTTATTCAACTAATTAATTACCATACATACTGTTGTGTATTATAATTGTAAATAGAAATTGATTGTAATGCCTATTTATTGTATGTACTCAAAATTACATATAGCCAGCAGCACTTCCAGTAGATAATGAATAGATGTAATCAGTTTTTCTTGTTTGTTTTGCTGTGCACCTCTACTATTTTAAAATTCCATTCAATTCCATTCCAAATTTTTCTTCTTATTTTTCCAATGGTTTCTGTTATCTGCAGCAAAAAAAAACTACATTCCATTTGCCTAAGTGGAAATCAAATTTGTAACTTGTTGTGGTTACACTCTTTCACTGTGCCGCATGGGAGCTTTTATTATTAAATGAGTTATAAAATAATCAGTATGTTTCCAAATACCATCTTACTTACTATAACTAAAAGAAATTGAAGTTTAAAATAATGATACATGAAGTTAAAATTCGATAATGATTAACGACGACGAATTTAATGAAAAACTGCGATTTTACCATTAATTTCTCTTAAAAAAATTATCCTACTAAAAATACCAGAGGTTCAGCAATTGTTGTACAGTACAGTACAGTGTATCATACATACAGTGAAATTCTTGTATTGTAATATTTTCTTTAAATTTATGTTTATATCCTTCTTCATACATCTTTTACGTCATGCAGGATGGGCAAAGAGGCCCCAGTGTGATATTCCGAGCTCCAACTTTCACAGCGTTGAGTTCCGCCACTCAACACGCAATGCCTCCAAATAGGTTCCCTCTGTATACTATGCTGTGTGTGGGATCAATGTTTTAAATTGGGCGCGGGTTCATACTTCCACACTATATATCCAACTAGTGGGCGCGCAAAGCTTCGCCTGCTTATTGGACACTTGGGGGTGAATTATAATAAACCACGAAACACATATTTAATTATATATTTTTAAGAGTCTCAATTTCAAATTTTATAAAAATCGGTGGCTATTTTAAGATTTTTCCATACAAACTTTCCACCCCTTATTTGCACCCTTAAGGGGAGAATTCTAGAAAACGATGAAACACGTGTTCAATTAAATACTTTTAAAAATCTAAATTTCAAATTTTATAAAAATCGGTGCCGATTTCAATTTTTTTCCATACAAACTTTCAACCCCTATTTCGCCCCTTTTAAGGTTAAAATTTTTCTGCCCAAATTTCACGTTTGTACCATCAGCGGTTACGGCTGTGCGCGCGTCTTACCTCAGTCAGTGAGGACAAGTCCTTTTATATATATAGTTATAGATTATCACCTAAGTAATTAGTGGATATATCTATACTATGGTATAGTTGACGCTCCTTGATGAGTGTAAATTTTAGTAAATTTTAGTTGGTATGAACGTCACTGTTTTTGGAACGTTACGCACAATGCGTAGAAACTACCTTGAAATGTGTTAATAATTATTATTAGGCGGAACGAAAGTATTTTAATGGGAACGGAGTGTCTTAACACTAGGACTGCCTATATTACTTTGTGCGGGATACAGCGTGAAGCTTAAAAAAAACTATTTGAGTATCGCGTAACTACGTAGTATTATGTCTAGTTCCATTATCTATATATATAAAAGGACTTGTCCTCACTGACTGAGGTAAGACGCACGCATAGCCGTAACCGCTGTGCGTAGAACGTGAAATTTGGACAGATGTTTACTTTCGTAATCTGGACATCCACTAAAAAGGAATTTTGAAAAATTTTAATCCTAAAGGGGTGAAATAGGGGTTGAAAGTTTGTATGGAATTTTTTTTAAATCTGCACTGATTTTTTCGAAATTTGGAATTCAGACTTAATAATATGTCATTGAACATGTGTTTCATCATTTTTTAGAATTCGCCCCCTAAGGGTGCAAACAAAGGGTTCAAAGTTTGTATAGAAAAATCTTTAAATCGCCACCGATTTATATAAAATTTTAAATTTAGACTCTTAAAAATATTTCATTGAACACATGTTTCGTGGTTTATTTAAATTCATCCCCTAGGTGTGCAAATAAGGGGTTGAAAGTTTATATAGAAAAATCTTTAAATCGCCACCGATTTTTTTAAAATTTGAAATTTAGACTTAAAAATATTTCATGGAACACATGTTTCGTGGTTTATTTTAATTCATCCCCTAGGGGTGCAAATAAGGGGTTGAAAGTTTGTATGGAAAAATATTTAAATCGCCACCGATTTTTATAAAATTTGAAACTTAGACTCTTAAAAATATTTCAGTGAATACGTGTTTCATGGTTTATTAGAATTCCATGGACCAGTATCGTCAATACTGTGTTTTCGAAGACAACTGAAATCTATCCTAAAGTACTAAAGAAGTGAATGAAATAAAAAATTTAAGAATCAGCTTCTGCATACATCAGGGCAGGAAGAGGGAACCTAGCGTTAAGACACTCCGTTCCCCACTTTCGCATCCCACGCACTTTTTCAAGATAGTGCATATTGAGCGGCGGAACTGAACGCCGGACTTTTTTGCCTTGTTGCCGGAGCGAAGGAATGAAAATATTAATAAATAATATTAAATAATGAAATATCTCTATATTTATTCTCCCCATTTATTATACAGGTGAAACGAATCGCGAGCGCAGCATGGCATGCGTGTCGCGCGAGTGGCGCGGGCGCGGGCGCCGCGAGTCCCGCGAGCCCCGCCAGCGGCACCGCATCGCGCCCGACCGGTACCTCAGCGCGACGTACCCTTTTCAGGTTAAATTTACACCTGATGACTTGCTTAATGGTGAGTCGCACTGCTATTGTATTACTTATTTAGTATTAATTAATTTATAGATATTTGAAAGTTACAAGTATGTTCTAGGCGTTCTAGGTACTTTATTGATTTGGTATTTATTAAAATTGCAATATTTTTGGAATTTTCAAACGTGTTAAGGTGTTTATATATTAATGTTTGATGTATAATTTATTAAACACACAAGTTCTAAGATGAATTGTGTTGTTTTTAATAAAAATTGTAGGAAGTTTTTTTTTTTTAGTGATTGCACTTAGAAAAATCGTCTATGGACTTTCGCTCAATGGGGAAGTCCAAACACGAGATTTCTAAACTCACGAAAGGGTTATCACGGTCGGTAGTTTAGACCGTCTAGGCAACAATATTAATATATTACCAAATATATTACATGTTTCTGCTTACTTTATAATAATTACACTATAAATATAAAGTTGCAGTGTACTGCGCAGGTAAAAAATCTTCTAGCTTCTTCTTCTAGCTTCTGAGATAGTAAAATATGTAGTAAAATACTTAGTATTAGTACCTATGTAATATCTAACAAGATTACTTCGATCGTCCTATAGTTTCCGTTTATCCATACGTATTTTCATTTGGATAAATGGAAACATACATATGTGCATATTAAGTATTATGCGTATTTATCAATAGTTAATTTAGGTAGTTTTAGTAGAAAATAGTGGCAAGTTTTCCTTTAAATATTTTTAAAAGTGTTATTTAGTAGTTTTTTTTAAATATTCAAATAATTGAATTTAGTAAAAGTGGCTAACGCACTTATTTTTATTTCTCTATCTATAATTATGTATTATATTATAAATTCTATTGTCGTTTAATAAACATGAAAAAATTATTGACGCTTAATAAAATAAATGTCCATATGTTGGACTAGGCTCCCAACAGGTGTTTCTTAATAGCATGTCGTCAGCGTCGAATGAAATATTTAATATTTTCACTACATCGTTTTACGCGCGCGGCGTTGAGTTCCGCCACTCAATTTGGGGGGAAATGGGTAACAGAGATCTTAAGACTGGGTTCATCACAGATCCTTCTGCAACTAAAACTATCTGTTTACAAAAGGCTCAAAATACGACACACTATCACAAGAGATTTGGGACAAATTCGTGAAGTCGCAGCAGACAGAGGAGACGTTCAGGAAAAAGATGAACCTATGGAGATACCTATATATTACTATTAAGGTAGGTATTGATATCATTTCTATTTTCATCAATAGAACCGAAAAATAAGAAATTATAGATAACAGTAGTTTTAACCCGATTTTTTTTACTTAAATGTATTGTGTAACTAAACAAACATATAAATTGAAGAATGGGTATTCTTCAATTTCAGCAGGTGCTGACACAAATACCTAAAAAGTTAACGGATTCCGAAATATGGAATCTATCAGGCCAATGCACTATGGGAAATCGAGGTCTGTATCAGATCAAAAATCGATAACTTTTTTATTTGTTAAGATAAACAATTGAATTTTTGCACAGGCATAGAGTATGAAATAGAGCGTTAGGTGAAGTTCAGATATTATACTTTTATTGGAGAATATATATATAAAACAATAATGAAAAGAAAAGTTTTCCGTAAATAATAGTAAAAATTAAAGGAATAATAGTAAAAATGTATTATTAAATTAGTTTATTATTATTCCCGACTGCTAAGGAAGAGTTAGGTATGTTTTTCGCGCGTATTTTGTATGTATGTATGTACGTATGTATGAATGCAATATTCTTTATTACCTTGTATCTCCAGAACCGCTGAACGGATTTACATAATTGAGGTATCGTTATATTCGCTTTAGCAGCCCAAGTGTTCTTAGATAGGTGACGTTAAAAAATAATAATCATGGCGGGTGGGACGCCATTGGACTTAGTGAAAAAAAAAATTTTGGTTTCGAATACCACAATATGGGTATCAAATTTAAGAGCTCAACATGAGGATTTCAAAAAGGTATATCATGATTATCATTACCATAATGAATCCTAACAAAAATTTGAAAAATAAAAAAATATTTATTAAAAAACAACACCCGACTGCATAAATCTGAAAAGAAATTAACAAGCCCAGTAGTTTATTAGGATGAACAGTCGGGACCTATAAGTATTTCTTCAATCAATAAAATCTTTACCAGGAACCTCAAATAATTTAAAGAGGTGCTAATTCTTCTCCTATTGAACGTAAACCCTACACCTTCAATGTATGGAAGTAATAATTCACGCTTGAATCACTAAAAGTATTCGTCATTTTGAAATTTAGTGAAAACACTTAATAATAAAACGTCTGTTAGTAATTTTATTACTAATTTGTAATAGTTTTTTAAAATGAATTCACTCTTCATATAATTTCATAAATGAGGGTAGTGTGAATAAATGATTGTGCAAAATGTAGATAAAACGTCCTTTTATCAATAAATAACAATAATTTTATGGAAATTTACCGCAATCTAATCAATTAAATAGTAAAACATTAGAAACTACAATAGATAGAGTTTTCGTGTCCTCTGACTTGTATCGCAGTTTTCGTGATAACTTCTCAGTCTGCAGGTCTCTGCAGCTGATTTTTGATAAATTTTATTTATGAATATCTGGACTATAAAACAATATCAAATATAATGCGTCGGGAGACGTCGGTAACCGTTAAAAGTCTCGATGAACTTTAAACACGTACCTTTTTTCTCTTCACTTATTGTTAATATTTTTTATAAAAATATAGTCACGATATCCACAATATAATAATTGTTTTAAAATCTACATACTATGGGCTCATCAAAAATATATAACACTTTATACCTACTTGCACATTTTTTTAAGGAAATTATGTTTAAAGTATCAAAGTGAACTACCTGAAATAGACATTCTCACGAATGACAATTTTTCACGATGAATAAATATATATATTCCAAATATAATTCACGAAAAAATAATTCATAACATTAAAGTTCCACTCTTGTACTATTAATTTAAAAAAAAATAGTGCGTCAGGGACGACTTTGAAAAAATGACTTTTGATCTGCCGTTGTTCTACCATTGTCCATAGTGCAATGGCTACTTACATCATTTTATGACGTAGAAAAGAGCTGATGATCTGCAAACGTCTCTTGAATCATTACCAAAACACTTAGCTAAGTCACCTTTCAAACAAAAAAAGCCGAAATCGGTTCATCCATTATGGAGATACGATGCCACAGACAGACATAAAAATATTACACATACAATAGACATGTTAAAACCTATAACACTAGCAAATGTAGTGAACCAAACTTAAATGTATTCCGATTTTGAGTTATATAAAAACAACTTTCATTCATGTTTATGTGTACCAGACTGCCTGTTGCGCCTGTGCATCTGGAGACAATCGTTAGTTCTATAAAAAAAAATCAATTTCAAAATAGTTTTTATTCAATGTAACTAAGATAACTCTTGGATACAGGGTTAGTTTTGGTTTTCATATTGGGAAGCCATTATACTTTTATTTCTGCTAATGTAGTGCACGAGGTTGATAGGTATGCGACATAATAATAATTAGTAAAACAGTTTTGTAATTTATCACAAAACTGTTTTCTTATTATTATTATCATATTCATCGTATTATCATTTCTATTTAGAAAACCTCTGCGGCATACACAGTTATTTGCAACTTTGAAACCCTCGCTGCTTGGGAACCAAATACTGACGGAACCGCCGGACTGTTTTCATACCACATAATATATAACTTACTAGCGGACGCGCACAGCTTTGCCTGCTTATTTGCACACTTAGGGGTAAAACCATAAAACACGCGTTCAATGGAATATTTGAGTCTAAATTTAAAATTTTATAGAAATCGTGGAAAATTTAAAGATTTTGTCATACAAACTTTCAATCTCCATTTCACCTCTTCAGGGTTAAACTTTTTCAAAATCCCTTCTTAGTGAGTGTCCAGATTACGAAAATAACATCTGTCCAAATTTTACGTTTCTACGCACAGCGGTTACGGCTGTGCGTGCGTCTTACCTCAGTCAGTGGGAACATGTCCTTTTGTATATAGGATGAAAGAGGCAGCGCTCCTTTTACTAAAATTGCATATAGGGATAAATATTTCAAACCGAGAGCTAAAGAAATTATTGAAGGTACCTCAACAATTTGAACGTAGGACTTTTTTTCATTTCATGGTTTTTATCCATACTGGTATTTCGTGTGACGCACACTTAATACGTGTGCGTCACACGAATGTCAAAGCGGACAGGTAAGTGTGTGCGTGTTTATTTTATGTTTACAAATGGCGTTTTATTTTAAAACGATAATTTTATTATTATTTTTTTCTTTGAAAGACACTTGCACCTGTATATAGACAAAAAAAATATTTTTTCGAAAACAGTCACATTTTTATGTTGCTCACCTTCCCGTCCCTCGACCAATAAACACGAAATAACTTGGCAATAGGTACTCTATTCCTATTCTGCTTTACGTGAAAAAGCGTGATGTTGTACATACATTTTAATACTGGTATCTGATGATAGCTTTCTTTGTTCGTTAAATGCTTGCAAAATTCTATTTGAAAATACAATACATATATAATAGAATAGTAATAAAGTGTGTCTGTGGCGCAGTCCATCTTCCCCCGTTACGGGCTGTACGTGGTGGGCTCCACCATGTCGGGGTTCGGGCTGGACGCGTCCGATATGGACCTGTGCTTGTACGTGCGCGCGCTGGACGACGTGGAGCCGCGCACGCACGCGTTGATGCACCTCAACTACATACTGTCCTACATAAAGAGCTTTGATCCTGGTGAGTGTAGTCCAGAAGTGATAGCCATCTACAGTTTTTTTATTAGCTTCACGCTTTATCCCGCACTCAGCAGGGTAGGCAGGGAGAACCTCGTGTTAAGACACTCCATTTCCCACTTTTCGCCGAAATCTGGAGGCATGACGTGATGAGTGGCGGAACTCAACGCCATGCTTTGCCTCGACACCAAAGCGAAGAAATGGAAATATAAATTTAAATAAATATTTCCTCGAACGGGGTTCAATCCCACAGCTAGTCGCATTTACAGGCATACTTACTTTTTAATTTATAACTAGGGACTAATTTAACGAAATAATGGAAAAACAATGACTAAATTATTAACGTAAAAATTACTTTATAAATGAGATGGCATATTTATATTTTGATCGGTAATAGAATAGAATAGAATATACTTTATTACACTCATAAATGAACACTTGTCTTATTGCTTTAAGCAATCTCTACCAGACAACCAGACGGTAATATTAATATTTTCTAAATTAAATAGACAAAAAGTATACATTTAAGAAAATTTTATGTTGTATTCACAGGTGCAGAGTTGATTCAAGCGAAAGTGCCCATCTTGAAGTTCCGTGACGAGCAGAACGGTTTACAAGTGGACCTCAACTGTAATAATGTCGTCGGCATTCAGAACACTAACCTGCTGTACTGCTTCTCCAGAAGTTAGTGTCGTTTTGTATTTATATGCACATAGTTTTTGGTTTGATTGGTAGAGTAACTGACATTTTTCCTCACTTTCGCACTCATTGTTCTACACTACTTCACTCCCTCTGGTTCCACTCAAATTGTATTTTATTGACAACAAACTCAATACAGGCAGCTACTATTGCAAAAGAGAGCAAGAAAGTACCACTTTACACGTTTGCTCTTTACTGTTCGCCAAAATCTGTATGTATAAAAGGACATGTCCTCACTGACTGAGGTAAGACGCACGCACAGCCGTAACCGCTGATGGTAGAAACGTGGAATTCGGACAAATGTTTACTTTCGCAATCTGGACATCCACTAAGAAGGGACTTTGAAAAATTTTAACCCTAAAGGGATGAAATAGGGGTTAAAAGTTTGTATGGAAAAATCTTTACATAGTCACCGATTTTTATAAAATTTGAAACATAGACTCGTAAAAATATATCATTGAACACATGTTTCGTGGTTTATTTTAATTCATCCCCTAAGGGTGTAAATAAGAGGTTGAAAGTTTGTATGGAAAAATCTTTAAATCGCCACTGATTTTTATAAAATTTGAAATTGATACTCTTAAAAATATTTCATTGAAGACGTGTTTCGTGGTTTATTAGAATTCACCCCTGAGGGTGCAAATAAGCAGGCGAAGCTGCGCGCGTCCGCGCATATACAATAGATGATTTAATGTACAATGAATTCTTCTCAACATTAGAAATTCTTCGCCATTTCGTATCTGGGCTGAATATAAATGGGTAGATAGTGGTAATGGTTGGGGAGGCTCCTGGTAATGATATCCTTTAAATACCCAACCAATCTGTTTAAAGTCGAATTAAAATTCAGAAATAGTGTAAAATGTACTTGAATTATAAACCTAGAACCTTAGAACTTTTCACTAAGAAAGGAGATGGAGTTGGAAATAAATAATGGTTAATTACTGGATATTGTGCAATATTGCCGACGTGGTAGTATGGCGCTGCACTCGTACGCGTGCACTGATATCATATGCAATGTGTGTCTGCAGTGGACTGGCGCGTGCGGCCGCTGGTGGCCATCGCCAAGCTATGGGCGCGCGCGAACCGCATCAACGACGCGCGCCGCCGCACTCTCTCCTCCTACGCGCTCACGCTCATGGTGCTGCACTACCTGCAGTGCGGCGCCGCGCCCGCCCTCCTTCCGCCGGCCGTGCCCTGCACCACCGCGCCCGTCCCCCGTGGCAACCGTGCCACGCTCGGCGAACTGTTCCTCAACATGCTCAAGTACTATGCGGAGTTTCCGTGAGTGTAATTTTTGCTATGTTTACTATATTCATATGAAATGTTTGATTAAACTATTTGTTGGGTTTTATACCGCGCCGTACGTTCAAAAAGTAAAAGCGTACGTCTTTACAGAGGATTCCGCGTAATATAGACCTATAGGGTAGTTCCCATAAATCTATGTACATGTGAAAGTTGACACGAAGTGACAACTTACGTCTATAGGTCGTCTAATAGGTCTCTCCTCCAAAAAGCGTTATTTAAAAATTTATAAAGCATATATACTCATAAAGTATCTTCATAAGGCTTAAACAATTTCTAAAATTGTTTTGTATTCTCTATTATATGAAAGAGAATAAAATAAAAACGATATGGTCTACACTTGCAGGTACGAGCAAATGGCGATATCAGTACGCACGGCGCGGCGCGTGCCCGTATGTGAGGGCCGCGCGCGCGCCGCCGCGCACTCACCGCACTCGCCGCACGCCGACCCCGCGCACTGGAAGCTGCTGTGCGTCGAAGGTAGACACTTAATTTATTTTGTTAGCAAACAAAGAAGTTTAGTAATAGGATTTTATTTTAACTTAACTTTACGCTTTATCGCTAGCAGGGTAGTCCGAGAGAACAGAACCTCTTTAGGCTCGTCCACTGTCATCAACCTCTTCATACATGCCCTTCGGGGGGTCCTCATGCTTTTATGCTCACTTAACTATTTTGAATGATTTGGGCATCAACCCCAAGTATTGTGATAAGAATACAATAATAACGCCGTAAACTTTCACTAAAATTATGTAATTTTTCCAAAATAATTTTCAGAGCCCTTCGACCTAACGAACACGGCTCGTTCAGTATACGACCCGGACACCTTCGAAAAAATTGTCACCACCTTCAAAGAGAGCTACACGCGCCTCGCCGCCGGCCTGCGCCTGCGCGATGCCTGGCCGCAGCGATGATAGTGTAGTGACCTGTGATAGTGACATATAGTGACCAGTGACCGACCGTGGCCGGCTCACGGTCCCGCGCTCTTACTGTACTAACGTTAACAGAACCAAAGTGAAACCCAAATTAAAAGTGCCATTGTTATTGTAACTTTAACTATTGGAACAAAGGCTGGTGGTCTACGCAATAAGCACTATAAGTAATGTTCGAGTTATATTTTTAAAGAGATTTATAAAGATATTGTAATACATATAGGATACAGTCCAGAGTAGAGCCGTATTTAAACCTCGCGGGCTGTGATATGTGACTGATTTCATAAGTCTTATTGCTAGATATAGTACTTACACGTGTGGCCTAGTCCTGGAACACCTGTAGAGACAATAATGCACTATGGTTGCTGTGGCTAAATTATATTCTGAATATGGAGTGAAACGTTAATTATGTTATTCTTTGAAATAATGTAACATCTTGAATTAGAAAGAATTAATTATTATAATATACATACATATTTAGAATGACAATTTAGAAACAGCGACAAAATGAAGACTAGTCTCTTAATATTTGTCTAACATAGTTCCTAACATAGCTATCTCCACTATTTAGTCGCTAATTTAAAGTAATTATTTATTTATTTATTCATATAATGTCACTATGAACATATGTTTCAAGCCCATAGTGCCATTCACGTTTAAATCACAAGTCTAATTATAGTTTTCATACTGAAAAGAACCAGAATTTGCGCGTTGATTCGTAACTTAACGCCGGCCTTACGCTTGCAAGGGCAAGGAAATTACTGAACAAAATGACTGATTTATTTAGTACATTGGACTTGCAACATAAATAACGCGGTGCTGCCTCGATGCGTCCTTAATTTTTATTCGTATTTATATTGTTGTTTATAAGTTATTTAACTGTACATAGTCGGGGCGGGAGGTGTGTATATACCACTTGTTGTGTAAAGAGTAAATGACAAAAAAATCTTGAATTTATTGTATATGTATAGTTTTTTATGCTCGGCGGTGCTTCGGTGTGAAAGCAATTGATACGGCTGCCTCAAACTATATAATGTATTTTTTTTTAAAACCCACATTATGTAATATAACCCACATTCCATCATTTGAAACAATGCAGTTTTTTTTTTCAATTAAATGTTAAATTACTATAAACGATAATGTGTAAGGGTGCTATATGTTGTGTTAGTGAGAGTTTGGTGCTAAATTGTTGTGTTGCCTTATTTTGAACTAAGCTGTGCCAGTTAAAGGTGATAAGTTGGTAACACTGGGTTCTATGAGATCTCCTGTTATCATTTTTCCTCATTAAATATATATTAAAATCATTTGGAAGTGTTACTTTCTTTAAAATTGTAAGCATTAATGAAAGAGTCGAAATTTTGTGTTTTTAATTGTGTGGACACTCTCAAATAATTCTATGTTTATCGACTGTCACCCACACAGCTTTTGCCTTGGTTCTAACATCGAGGTTTAATATAACAGAGCATATCTTTAAAATTACATAAAGATTGTACAATTGTTATCGTAGCATATATACAAGTAAAATAATTGTTTGTTGTTAAATGTCCACCAACCATTTTACACATCATGTATTTTAGTAACAATTTTTTATCTCCAGTTTTAGCGTTAATATAAAAGCAAATTGATATGTAATTATTCTTCTCATTTTATATGTTTCTTTTCTTATGTATTATTTGCGAACATAATCACATTTTATATTTAATGAACTTTGCAGCCCGTATTTGCTTTAAATAAGTTGCATTGGACAGACACTCGCCGGCTATTTAAGTGTTGTTATAATAAGTTTTATATCGATTTTACTTAGCGGGCAACAATGCCTCGCCGGATGTTAAAGTACAATAAATAATTTTAAAATGAATAATCTGTAAGAAAACTCTTTATATATATATATCTATTGTAATAGTATCTCAAAGGATGTTTACTTAAAGAAAATACAAAATATAAAAAGAAAGTGAAAATTATATAAATATATAAACTTGTAAAAATTATAAAAATTAATAAAAAAATTATAAAAAATCTAAAAAAAAAGTACAAAAAAAAATACATATACAGAAAAAATAAATAAAATGATTTTTTTACTTTGACTTTTCAATGGTCTAATAAATGAATATCATGCATGTTTTATGTAAATACCATTTTGTGACATGCTGCGTTCTATGTTGTCAAATAACTGAAGCATGGTGGGTGATTACTCTTATCTGCAATGCTACAATTATTTTATAACTTATAACCTAGCATTGATCAATACGAATTGGTAGTAAACATCATGTTACATTTTTTTTTTTATACAAATATTTATATAATTAAACACATGCATTCAAAATTTGTTTTCAAATATACCAACCAATATTGCTTCTTATATTTATTCAAGTTAGTTAAAAAAATTTGAACCAGTTATATTCTGGGCACAGGTGTGGACGCGATCACTGCCAGGTTGGTGTGCATTGTTCACTTTGCAACCGTAAAGTTAAAACATTGTTAAAATTATATGTAATTATTATGGTTTGTTGTTCAATGAGGTAAAATGCAATTAGAACAATATGTATACATTGTATTGAAAGCTTGTTACAGCTGCACTCAGGTATGTCAATTAGTGTTTCAACTCATGAATATGTGGATTTAATGTCAGTTAAATGCCAATTAATATTTTAAAGTGAAAGTGTTAACATTACATAATTATCATTTGGCAGTTATATTCAAAGGTTTTTGTTACATCAGTGAACAATGTTTTGTAAATTATTAGTTGTTTTTTTTTATTTAGAATTGTATTTATTGTAAAATTTGAAGATGTATGTTTATCTATTTATATATACATATTGCATTTTATTTGCTTGAACACAAATATCTGTGTACAAAATTATTGTAATGTATAACAATAAATTATATACAAACTGCCCATCATACTGTTTATTATAATACCTTTTTACATTTAGAGACAAGTTACTATTTTTACTATATTTTTAGCAGCTAAAGCTTGTAGTTTTAGTTTTCCAAACATAAGCAATAGCATTTAAATAATTTGTATGTATTAATACAATAGAAAGTTTAATATATATTATTTAAGTGCTATAGATTGAATAAAATAACAAATAGTAATTATTTACCTTCCAAAATAGAAATAATGAGTAGTCCGAGGCTCCCACAATTTAAGGTTCTTCGTTGTTTACATTTGTCTTTTGGTAAATATAAAAAAATATAATTTCGAGTATGTAGCTCAATAGAACACCTATTGAAGACAGATCTTACATACAGATACTTAAGTTACACTTGCTCTGTTAACACATTTGCTATTATTTCGCAGGCTTTTTTAAGAATGCTTGTGTATAAATGTGCTCAAAGCAAATGAAAACTACGATATTCTGTTCTGTTTTGTTCTCTCTATTATGGCGTTCCGAGCGTGCCAGTTGAGCACAAAATCACTGCGCCAGTGTCACGTTGAATGGAGAATTCTTCGATATTAAATAAAATCATCAATTTGATTGCAAAACAAATATAAGGAATAAGGCATAGACACTCATTGTTCTGGTATAAAATAAATATTTTAGGATTTTTTCGTCACCCAGAGAGTTTTTTGCAGAGATGTGCACCTATTACAATCCCACTTCTGAGCTATGACTATATATTTTATTTAGTAAGTATATATTTTAACATTTTCTTTTAAAAGTAAACTAAAATAGTCTTTATTGTATACCGAATAATTAATTACAAAAACTGTTTACAATGATACCGCATGTCCCTATTAAGAATGTAGGATGTGAAAAATGATCATTTTGAGATTATTTCGTAATTTTTTAAATTTTTTCATATATTTTATAACCACATTTAAAAAAAATATATATTTACATTAGATTTCGAGATTTTAGGCTAATATCGTCGTATCTAAATCATATGCACAAACTAGCGGCCCGCCCGCGGCTTCGCCTGCGTTAACTACGTTATTATTAATTTCTGTCTCCATGAGTACCTACGTCCTATAAGTGACGTCCATGCAAAATTTAAGACTCCTAGCATTTGTAGTAACGGAGTTTCATACAAACTTTCAACCCCAAAAACAACCCCTTAGAAGTCGAATATTGCAAATTCCCGTCTTAGCGAGCAGCGCACCTTGACTGAAGAACCAACCAGGATTACAAAAATAAGCAGAAAGGAGACAGAGAGAAATCCGGTGAATGTGGATCCAATCACTGAATCGGAATGGAAAGAAGTTAAAAAGAAAACAAGCTGGAAGAAGAGAATAGCCAAAAGAGAAAGGGCTAATGCGCTTATAATTTGGCCAAGAGAGAAGACAGCTCAGATTCGTCAGCAAACCGAATTAGTCAGTGTGTTGATAAAATCCGAAGAGCTACAGCAGGAGATGTGCTTCTTATACTAACAAGGAAGGACACAGAAAAAGCCCCAGAACTGAAGAAAGCAATAACTGATCTTCTCGGCTACGAAGCAACAGTTTTAAGCAAAGTACCCGAGCAGGACCTAGAAATCAAAGACTTCGAAGAGTCAACAACAAGGTTGGAAATCGTAGAAGCAATCCTGAATGCAGCTGGCGAAGGTTGTGAAGTTACGCCCAAGCTCCTAGCACGCGAAATGCTTACGGAGAGATGAGAGATGCCATAATAGTTCATTATGGCATCTGTGAGATTACAGTTCAGGATAGCCCAAAAAATCCTTGAATAAGGAAAAATGAAGATAGGCTGGGTCGAGTAAGAAGTGTACAAAGACCAACTAAATGTTTCCAATGCTGGCATTATGACCACCTCGCTAATAAATGTACCAAAAATTGCTGAATGTGTAAACGAAGCCAAATGTGTCCTCTGTTTGGAGACAGGTGATAAAAAGAATTACACGCAGGTCGCATTCTCCGGAAAATGCCCCTTTTCAGCCGGGACAAAGCTTGAGGTAATGCATATTGGTGGAATGACAATAGCTCAGCTGCGAAACAAATGTATTCTCGCTAGAAGGCGTTCTCAAAGATGCAAGAAGACACCACAACTTTTATAGACACCTACAATGCCTGCCTCCAAAAAAAAGTACATTCCCGACAATCTGGAAACGACAAAGACTGGTGCTCCTCCCCAAAGCGAACAGATGGGTAATTGAAGTAAATTACGATGGGTAATTTAGAGGAAATTACCCATCGTCATATCGCCCCTTGTGTATGGTGGATACAGCGGATGCGGACATAAAAATATTGGAGAGAATAATCCATGGAAGAATAGAAAAAGTGATTGCACCGCTTCTTTCAGAATATCAAAACTAGATTAGAAAATCGAAATCGACCATAGACGCTGTTGATCTGGTGTTGAATACTGCTAGGAAGGCAATAACAGGGACTAGGTGGAAGAGAGGCTCTAAGAAGTACTGCCTCGTCACAACCCTTGACATTAAAAGTCCATCGGAGTCAAATCAGGACTGCGTGGAGGCCAATTTATTTATTTTTTTTTTTCTCTCTTCTGGAGATTAATTTTCCTGGAAAAATCTCACGAACTCGTGGTAGAGACACATTAGACGTGTGTGACGTCGGTCCATCCTGTTGGAACCATGTTCTTTGACTATAGCCAGGAGAATTCTGCAGTGTAGGCAACAAAAAATCATCTAACATCTTCACATAACGTTCTGAGTTAACTGTAAGTGCACGTCCCCCCCGCGTCTTCAAAAAAAGTATGGGCTCATAGGTCTCTGATGCTTGAGTTTCGGATTAGTTGTACTCCAATAGCGACAGATTTGCGTCTAAACGTGCCCATTCAGATGAAAAGAAGCTTCATCAGAAAATATGATGGTGGTGAACGTTTGTACTCCGCTCCTGAGAAACGCTCCATAGCGACTAAATTCCCAAGAGCCAGGCTATCGAATGACATACCCCCCGCGCCCCTCTAATGCATTGCGTTCACGCAGCAAGCTGATCAAATATATAATTTCTTTTGAGACACCCAGTATAATACGGATGATGGACCAAAAACATTTAGGTACAATTACTGGGGGACTACCACAAGGCTCCGTCCGTCCTAGTACTCTAGATCCTCTTTTATGGAATGTTATGTATGACGGATTGTTCAAGTGTAAAGTCCCGTGCGAGGCTGGTAGCCTTTGCCGACGAACTAGTGGTGATTATGGTGACCAAACACTTGGAGGAGGTTAACTGGATGCTGGATGGACTTAGCTGGACTGTAACTAGCGGAACATAAAACGGAGACCGTACTCATCACCAGCAGGAAACAAATAGCAGCAGCTTCACTCAGAGTCGGCAAGTACGTACAGTAGATTCTGCGGCGAAGTGTAGTAGTAGTCTCAAAAACTTGGTTTTGCTTATACCTAACGTCGGAGGGCCTAAGCAAATAAAAAGTTTATTACGTTAGTTACAAAGTTTAAGTTTAAGTTGGATGCCAATCCGCGGTGAGAGCCGCAACTGCGCTTTAATTTTACAAATAATTAATTTAAATATATTTCGTTCTAATGCGTCATAAACGAGGTCACGTTCTCAGCCATATAAAAATCTGTACGTGAACTGTACATTGCTCCTATATGGCGCTCCACTCTGGTCTGATGCACTAAAGAAACAAATAACAAGACGCAAGATGGTCTCAGTGTATAGGATGAGTGCACTCCGAGTAGCTAGCGCATTTCGCACAGTCTCTATGGCAGCAGTATGCGTGATCTCCGTGATGGTTCCACTAGAAATACTGACTGAGGAACGAATGAATCTACACCTGTGTAAAAAGGCTAAAACCGACCAACCCTTAACAGAGGTGAAATATAATGAAAGGCGGAAGAGCATTGAGAGATGGCAACTGATGTGGGACACCTCAAACAAAGGAAGATGGACCTATCGTCTCATACCGAAGATCGAACCATGGCACTACCGTAAGCAAGCTGAGACAAATTATTATCTTACCCAGATGCTTTCTGGTCATGGTTGCTCCCGAGATTACTTACACCGCTTGAAACACGAGGATTCCCCAGAATGCCCCAGCTGCAGTGGTAAGCGTGAAAACGCTGAGCATGTATTTTTTGAATGTCCAACCTACAAAGAAGGCCGAGATGCCTGGTATGCTAAAGTTGGCAAACAAGTGTACCCTGAGATCATAGTCGAAATAATGCTTTCAAGTATATCAATGTGGGAAGCGACAAGTGAATACGCAAAGAATATCTTAAAATATCTACGTAGGAAAGAACAGGCGCTGAAAGTAATAATAAACTACCGAGACTACGAAGTAGAATAAAAAATATAATAAAATTAAGTTTCGGAAATAAAATATAAAAAGAAAACTATACAACACTATTGTTACAAATACAATCTTATTTATTAAAAATCAAAATAACTATAAACTGAACTTTAAATAACTAGAAACTTATAAAAAACACCAACAACATTCGAGAACACATATAGGTATTTCTCTACTCAGTGTTAATTATAGCAGCTCTTTTAATTATAAATATAATATAATTTATTCATAAACAAAATTACAAAAAAAAACTATTTATAACGACAATAACCGCATTAGTTACAAACTGAAGTGAAATAAAATAAAATCCATCAAGAGATAGTTTTTGCTAATCGTCCCCCCCGTGAAGTGATGCCTCGCAACCATACCACGGGGTGTTGGACGTTAAGAAGTCTGAGGGTTTTTTAGTCGGTAGAGGCCAATTCAGGCGAGTCCGACATGCGGGGTCACTGATAGACTACAAAACCTTATCATACAAAAGCGTATTTTTCCCTCCTAAAAAAAAAACTAATATATATATATACACACACATACATACATCCATACATACACCGTTTTTATGAGAATAGTAAACGTATTATAATAATAATAATAATAATAGCCTCTTTATTCAGACCAATCATGCTACAGTTTTAAACATTTATACATAAATACAAAAAGAAAAATAACAAATTTTGTAGCAGTAATTAAACAAAAAAAATGTACACTTCTAACGTTATTTTACGTCTGTATGCCTATTGGCAAAGGCCTCCCCTAATTGCCTCCATTTTTCCCTATCATTTGCTGTCCTGGTCCATTTACCACCATTACCATTTACCATTTTATTTCATCAACCCATCTCCTGGGTGGTCTACCTCTTCTTCTGTTTCTGTCGCGGGTGAACCAAAACAATATCGTCTTGGACCATTTTTCCTTTCCCCTTATAGTATGTCCTATCCACTTCCATTTTAGATTTTTAATGGTTACAGTAACATCTTTGGTTCTTGTATATTTCTTTATGTCCACAGTTCTTATCCTGTCCGAAAGTCTCTTTCCCATCATACTCCTTTCCATGGCTGTTTGGCACGCTTCAAGTTTCCGTATATGGTTCTTGTTAAGGGACCAAGTTTGGCAACCGTATGTTAGGACTGGCAATATACAGGTATCAAAAAGTTTTCGTTTGATAAATATGCTAATTTCTTTATTTTTCATAATTTCTTTTTGACTCCAGTATAATTTCCACGCGTGACCTATACGTCTATCGATTTCCTTGGAAGTCATATCTATTGGCGAGATTATTTGGCCTAGATACACATATTCGTCTGTGTAGTTGATTATTTTATTGTTAATAATTATCGGTTCTTGCAATCCATTTGTCATGGCTTGAGTCTTCTCGACATTCATAATCAATCCTACTTTACGGCTTTCTATTTCTAGGCTGTTCATCATCGTCTGCAGTTCTTCTTTTGATGACGAAAAGATAATTAAGTCATCTGCAAATCTGAGATGCGTTAGGTTTTCTCCATTTATTTTTAACCCACAATCCTGCCAATCTAATTTGCGGATGACTTCCTCTAAGACGGCTGTGAATAACTTAGGTGAAATGGGGTCCCTCTGGCGTACACCTCTTTCTATTCTTATTTCCTTACCTTCTTTCTCTAGTTTTATTTTGGCTTTACTGTTCCTATAAATGTACTTCAGAATGCGAATATATTGGTTTTCTACCCCGTGATTTTTAAGTGCTTGCCATATGCTGTTATGCTCTAATGAGTCGAATGCCTTGCTGTAGTCAATAAAACAACAATAAAAAGTCATATTAAATTCTCTGCCCTTTTCAAATAATTGTTTTACGACGTGGATATGGTCAATAGTTGAGTAACCACTCCTAAATCCGGCCTGTTCTCTTGGCTGGCATTCATCCAATGTCTTAGATATTCTGTTGAGAATTACTTTAGCAAAGACTTTATAGATATTTGACATCAGACTGATAGGTCTGTAATCATTTATGTTATTTTTGTCTCCTTTCTTATAAAGCAATACTATTGTAGATATTATCCATTGTTCAGGTATGACTTCAGTTTGCAATACTTCATTAAAGATGGATGTTAATATTGGTACAAGTTGTGTCATGTTTTCAATTAGTGTTTCATTAACAATGCCATCTGATCCAGGAGCTTTATCCTTTTTTTGAGTCCTTATTGATTTTTCTACTTCTGCGGGTAATATATCCGGTACACGATCTCCTCCAGTAAGGTCAATTAACTGGCTTTCGTTTTGTTTTGTGTACAAATTTCGAAAAAATTCAGTGGCTATTGACATAATTTCTGGACGTCTTGTTTTTCTTTTTCTTTGTTGGTCAGAAATATTGGGTATCCATTCCACTTTTCCAATTAGCTGTTTAGTTGCCTTTTTTATACCTCCCGTTCCCTGAATACTTTTTTCTAATAAACCCAGCCTATATTTTTGTCGGTCTCTTCGCATATTACTCTTTATTTTTTTTGCTTGTCTCAGGTATCTGATGTCTAGTCCTTTTTAGTAAACGTATTAATTAAATTAAAATTTTCAATTATACTTAAGATTCTCATAGTGTCAAATAATATTCCTTTAGCCTTTTTTTAAAGGTCATTAAAGTTCGAGCTTGCCTGATTTTAACGGGTAGAGTTCCACAAGCGAACAGATTTACTTTATTATTATATACTACTATTATATTAATACTACTATTTATTTATAATACTAATTATAATTTTAATTTGTTTTCCTAAATATCTGCATTGTTATTTGTTTTTATTCTTCATTTTCGTCGCTCGCTTGTCTATGCTATTTAGCCGCCATATTTATTATAGAAAAGAGTCATAGACTAAACGCCGGCCTTTTATTACTCGTTTTCCGCTGAGAAGTGTGTGAATAAGTTTACAGCGGAAAACTGGTAAATGATGGCAGCAAATAATTATTTTGGGTTTACCCATGGAGGGACCCAATACGGGTAAGCCGTCTATTGTAAAATAGTGATTAAAATTTTATCTGGAATACTTGTAATCACACATGAGCTGATACACAACCTTGTGCTCGCATTTCTATGTAATCAAAATGGCGTCTTATGTGTATTGATCGTGATATTTTTATCGGAAAGTGGTGTTTAGTAGGATATAAACGTGGTATGGTGTGTTTTTAGCGCGGCAACAGCTAGCGCTGCTTACGGCGGCCAAACGGGGTACGCCGTGGCACCGGCTGCGACCGCCGCGACGTACGGGACCCAACGTGCCGCAGCAACTGGATACGACACTGCGTATCAGGCCGCAGCCGCCACCCAAGGTATGTAACCAGCGAACGATTCTCTGATATTATTCGTGAAATAAAATAAACATTGCACTTATGGAAAAGGTGATGTCTATGACTCACCAATGCTAATCAATACATTTATGTTCAATCATGAAGAAAATTGTCGATACACAAAAATATCTCTATACAAATATTAAAGTAACATTTATTGATCATTGTTTTAACACATTTCTAAAATTTGTTTTGACAGTCGCGTAATATATTTCGTCTTAAAGTTATTATGTTTAATTTAAACCTCAAAAACAACAATAAAAATATCAAGCAATGAAAAAACTTGTTTCTCGTTTTCATAAATTTTCACATTTGTTCCATAGGTAAGTATTATTTCACAACAATAATATTACAAATTCAATACATTCCTTATAAAATTTTTTACTATCTATAATAGTCATTAAACAAAATTCGATAACACATCTTTTAAGTTGTCTACTCATAAGATATTTGTACTTATTGCATGTAGGGTGACACAAGTCTTTTTTTAAAAAAGTCAAAGAAACTATATCCTGTCCATTTATGGCAACCGCAACTGATATCTAATTAGTTTGTTAGTGAGCATACAGTCTATGAGGCTTAAGCTGGTGATCAAAAAAAGCTTAAAAAATAAAGTTTATTATTAGAGATCAATAAAAATTGAAGCTTTTTTTGATCACTCCCTATATTTTTTTATATATATAAAAATAAATTTCAATTCTTTTATATCACATGTATTGCATCCTCATAATTTTCAATCTGATGTGTTGTGTTGTTAGTGTTAAAAATAAATTGTTCCATTATAATTACTACAAACAACATTGAGTCTACAATTTCTTTTTTATTTTTTACTGCAAAGTCATTTTTAATTAGGATTGGGCGTAATAGTTTGTAACACAGATCGCTCAGTTTAGTTAGTTGCTCTTAAACAAACTTGTTCGCTCCTTTAGTTCATCAGCTCCTAGCTGTTTAATAAGTTGCTCTGTGAATGATGAACTAAAAACAAATGATATGCCTTTTATTGCTGGCAGATTATTAATTTGCTTGATATAGCTTCTGCTGCATGTTACAACAAGAATAAGAAATATATATTTAAACTTTCTCAAAATAGGATAAACTTATCAATGAATATTAATAATATACATTTCTTATTGTTAATAAATACTGCTGTTTAGGTAATGATTAGTATACACACTTGTTTACATATTTTTATTAAGTTTTAAAAATAATCAATGATTACTCTAGTTTAGGTTTATATTTATATAAAGAAATTTTACAATATTACATGTTACTATGGAATTGGACTGGATCTTTACATGTTCAGCTGCACACTCTGACTCACAGAACGCATGCAGATGATGATACATCATACTCAATGGCTGACATTTCAATGACACTATAAGAGAACACTCATAAAAAAGCAAAGCTCAGTTTAGACCTTGCAGCTCTTCATAGTTGTTCCCTGCTATAATAACTGTTTCATGTTTGAGTTTATGATCCAGCGGCCCACGCGCACGCGCACGCGGCGGCGGCGGCCGCGTCCGCCTACGACGCCAGCAAGAGTGCCTACTACCAGCAGGCTGCTGCGGCCTACCCTGCAGCAGCACCGCCTCAACCGCAACCGGCGTACGACGCGACTGCGAAACCTGCGTACTCTACGCCGGCTACGTACGCACAGGTGAATTTATACAACTCTATAAAAACCAGCTTCACCATTTTTACTAAATAAGGAGGATATATATTTTTTTTATATTGAGAGATTGGAACTCTTTGCTGGAGTCTGTATTTCCTTGACAAACAATAGGAGTTTTCAAAAACAGTCAATAGGTATATAACAGAGTAAGAAGGCACCATTTTATTGTATTGTTGACATACTTTTTAGCACATTGAAGCTTATTTACACATTTATTTGCAAATTTTTTTACTTGTTATTTTTTTCTTTTTAATATAGAGATTGCATATATTTCAATTTCCTACATAGTTTTTGCCACAGTTACCAAAGATGTTATCTTTAATATTTAGTGATGTTGTTTAGTATACAAATGAAATAAAAAAAGTCAATTTCAAAATAATATTAAATTTTGTGCCTCTTTTTTGAACTTATATGCTTATAATGTGTTCCTCTATATAAATCCGTGGTTGTCGTGGTTGTGTTAGTACGGGCAGGGGGGCGCACGCGGCGGCGGCGGCGCCAAGGCGGCTTATGGCAGCGTGTACACGGCCACAACGGCCGCCGCCTCCTACCCCTCGCAGCCCTACTCGGCGCCCGCCGCGCAACCCGCCAAGCGTGAGTACACACACATACCACTAGCCACTTGACTCTTCACTTATAACTTAAATTTGTTCTATGTTTGTGTATTACAATTTTCTTAGATATTAAAACAATATTATTTCTTAGATGAGCAAAAATGATGTAATGGACATCATTTTTGTTCATCTAAGAAATAATATGTAGTGTTAGTTTACAAATTACAAAATGAAATAAAAATTTACATGGGTAATATACAAAATAAAAAGCATCCAAAAACTTAGCTCAAGCAAAATCACAAGTGCCATTTATTTTTTTGCAGCTCTTTGTTTGTAACCATTATCAATAGTATTTTTGACATTTCAAATAATAAAATAAATAATTAATCTTGTGTCTTTAATAATTAGAAATGATATAATTAATTTATTTAAGTCAAATAATATAGCAGCACTACAGTAAAACACTCATTTATTTTGTAAAATTAGAGTCAAGTGGTTTATTAAGTTATATTTTAACTTTGCGTAACAAAATATTATATATATTTCCCAATATTATACAAAATATTAAAAATATTACTGATAATTATATTTACACATTTTAAATGAAACTATTTTAACCAATTATACACAGTAACACTTAACAGTAGTATGTGGTCACATGTGGTAGGAGACTGAGGTGGCATTTGTCTGTCAGTTTTTTTTGTGCAGTATTACTACAACTGTCTCCTTTTCTGAGTCATTCAGCAGTGTGTCGCACCCGCTACATCAGGACAGTTCTTTTTTTTCTACTGTAGTTGGATTAGGTCTTAGGGTACTCTGCGTTTCTCCCCTTTGGTTATCCATTAAAGAGTGGGCCAGAGTGTTTGAGTGATTCGATTTACGTTTTTTGTAGGATTCGGTGTAACGTTCAATTTCCTGCCTTACTGTATGCATTCTTAGATCGTGATGTAAAATTTCGTTGGGTACAAACCAAGGAGAGTTTGTTACAATACATAGGGCTTTATTTTAGAACCTTTGTATTATCTCAATGTTTGAATGGGATGCGGTAACCCAAAGTTGTATCCCATATGTCCAAATGGGTTTAAGGACAGCCTTATACAGGAGTATCTTATTCTCAAGAGATAGTCGAGACTTACGACCAATAAGCCAGTACATATTTCTTTTATGGAGACCAAGTTGCTTTCTTTTTGAAAATATATGTGTCCGCCATGTGAGTCTTTTGTCTAAGTGCAATCCAAGGTACTTTACTTGATGTGCTTGTGGGATTTCTATTCCATTTAGTGTAACTGTGGGACAAGTGCCTCTCCTGAATCTGAATGTAACATTCACAGACTTGGCCTCGTTTGCTTTTATCCGCTACTTTTTGAGCCAGAGACATATATCGTTAAACCCCTACTGCAAAGTTTCAGATGCTACAATAGGGTCGATATGAGAAGAGAGAATAGCAGTATCATCAGCAAAAGTACCAATGGTTAAAGACGCTGTAGAAGCAGCGATTCATATAAGTTTGACAGGATTGACAGCAGACTTATTGGTTTATAAGATTTTGGTTCCTCAGCAGAATTGCCTGGTTTTAACAGAAGTATTATTTGTGCCACCTTCCACTAAAGAGGGAAGAACTGAAATCTGTCATGGCGTTAAAAAGGGTTGTAAGAAATGTTTTTCCAGATTGACATAATTATTATATCAAACTACAGCCAGTACGTGAGGCAATTAAGAAATCGTTGGCGGTAGTTTGATATAATAATTAAGTCAACTGACAGATGAATGTCACTTCCGTCCGCCTATAACCACGATTAATCCGATTAAAATAGTTTAATTTGAAAAAATAGTTGATTATGCTTAACATAGATATAATATTTTCATTAGCATTTTTGACTATTTCTTATTTGTACTTTAGTTTACATTCGAGTTTATACTTTGAATATTTAATATTTTAATTTATTTGCATAGCCTTTTTTAATTGCAATTTCATAATACATATGCAGCTTATAAAATGTCGTTTATATAAAAATTCCGAATTTTGTGGTAATCTTATTTTAGCAACTTTACAAATAATATTCCATAGTTAGTATAGTAATTTAGGTTATTATATCAAAGAATTACAAAATATTCTATTTATTTACTTATAAAGCCTTAAGCTATTTCTCCATCAGTGAATATATTTTAAGGATTATTAGTATTTTAACTCTTAAATGGGCAGAACACTTCATATATTTTAAGATTTATTTACAATTTTTCTAATGTCCTAGATAGATAATATTTTTCACAGTGTCATTAAATAATACATTACTATGAAAAATAAAAGTTTACTTGTGGTTATCTCTTCCATTTGGCTGTTTAGGGTAGTAATGTTTAGTCAGTATTAAGGATAAATAGTAAAAATTTAGCACACGAGTAAGATACACGAGCTATGTAAAATTGAGGGGCGATCGCGCTGTGTTGTTGTAGAGACGGCTAACAGGGGCACCTCTGCTTATGATACAGCTCTCTACAACGCGGCGACCATGTATGTGGCGCAGCAGAACAAAACCGGCGGCGGTGGGTGAGTTCAAATTACCTACTTATACTATATTTAAGAACAATGTCAGGGTCTCACTAGAAACTTGGATGTTTGTGAACACACAATATCTCAAATATGGGTTGAGTTGAGTTGGGTTCAACAACAGACAATATTGTAATATAGGTAAATAGTAAATAATGGCTTAACGTTGTTCAATTAAAATTATATCTGTAAAAGATAACATAAAATTTGTAAGTAATATTAACAATGTCAGTTCCAGTAAGAGTAATTGCTTAATGGTTAACTTTAGTCTCATCCTTGTCGCCAGTGGTTGGAAAAATTACAATAAGAGTGGAGTAGGTGCTGGACAGCAGCGTAGGCCCAAGCCTCCGCCTAAGGCACAGCAACTGCACTACTGTGACGTGTGTCGCATTTCCTGTGCTGGGCCACAGGTCAGTAAAAATTTTATATAATAAATTAAATCACCTTTATCAATCTAATAGGTCGGGGGATATTGTCGTATTTTTTGATATTTCAAATCTGGAAATTTTATTGTGAAAGATTAAGTTCGCTCTGGTCACAGATAAAATACGATGACTACTAAGCTACGACATTGCTGAAGAACTGGATGTTGATCATGAAAGAATTTTACGTCATTTACGAAAGTCTGGGTACAAGAAAAAACTTTACATTTGGGTACCACATGATCTCACTGAGAGAAACCTAATAAAACATGTTTCCATTCTTTGTTGAAACGTAAGAATTCCGAACCATTTCTCAAACAGTTGATTACGGGTGATGAAAAATTGGCTACTTAGGATGAGAATAGGCGAAAAGGATCATGGTCGAAGCATGAACAAGCCCCACAGATCCGGCCGGACCTGGCCAGGCCTGACTCGGAACAAAGTGATGCTATATGTATGATGGGATTGGAAAGGAATCGTCTGCTATGAGCTCTTGCCACCGGGTAAAACTATCGATTCTGACCTCCACGAAAGTAGAGATCAGAATAGAAAGGGCGTCGTGTAACACCATGACAACGCCAGACCGCACGCTTCTACAGCCACGCAGAAAAAATTGAGAGAGCTTGGCTGGGATGTGTTAATGCATTGTATATAAATAAGATAAACTAAAGTCAAGTAATTTTGAATTAAATTCATTCAATAATATTTATTAGAATATTTAAAAGCAAATTACAGGAGAGTAGTTTTGACATAAACTGTGACATATGTGCAGACGTACAAGGAGCACCTCGAGGGGCAGAAGCACAAGAAGAAGGAGGCGGCCGTAAAGCTGGCGGCAGCGGGCGGCGGTGCGGGCGCGGGCGGAGGAGCGCGCGCGTGTGGCGCCTCTGCGCTCCGCTGCGAGCTGTGCGACGTCACGTGCACAGGCGCCGACGCCTACGCCGCCCACGTGCGCGGCATCAAGCACCAGAAGGTGGTCAAGCTGCACACCATGCTGGGCAAGCCTATCCCCTCCACTGAGCCCACCAAGCTGCAGCCAGGTAAAGCACCTCCCCCTCACACCCCGCGCGCCCCGCACGCCACATCTGTATTGCGGCCTGCGGACCGTCGGTCAGCTCTATTTGAGCTTTCAAGTCTAATTTTCTCGTTAAACTTTACACTCGGTACAGATATGGAGTGTGAGTGTGGGCCTTTTTTTATTCACATTTTTTTAATTTCATTCACCCTACTGAATATTTATTTTAGACTTCTTCTCAATTGAAATATAAGTAAATATGTTGACATGCCATATTTATGAAATATATTTTTATAAAGTTATCAATAATTAATTGAAAATTTTTGTGGACCAACACATGTATGCACATAAATATGAAAGTTAATTTTGAGGTCCCAACTATAGAAAAAGGCCCAAAAATTCACCATATTCCATGTATGTATGCGAGAGAGAGAAAATTGGACTTCTGCTCATAGCCAAAAAGAGCGTGGCGGGGCCGCCGGTAGTCGCGTTCGTGGCGTCCGGGGGGCTGAGCACCGTGTGTCCCGCAGACGCGCCCGACGACGTGCCCGACGACGACGAGCCCGAGGTACAGCCCGTGGGCCTCGACTACATCGAGGAGATCCGCGGAGACGACGGCAAGGCGCTCAGCTTCAACTGCAAGCTCTGCGACTGCAAGTTCAACGACCCCAACGCCAAGGAGATGCACATGAAGGGCCGCCGCCACCGTCTGCAGTACAAGAAGAAGGTACGTCGCCACCCCAACACCTCACCCAACACTCCCCATACACGCCCGTCCAGTGATTACCAAGTAAAAGGTTTGAGGCACTCGTCGAGCCTGGTGGCCTTGTGCCGCCAAGAGATCCGAGCGTCGCATGATGACAAAATACAATGAGGACGATCATACATACACATTACATACTTACATTCATAATGCCAGGATGAAGAAAATTCATTTAGTCTTTAGCTTCTGTAATCGCTTTCTTTAATTCAATAAATATATTGAATAAGGTACATACGTTATATTATATTACAGGTGCAACCTGACCTGGAGGTGAAGGTGAAGCCGTCGATGCATCAACGCAAGCTGGCGGAGGCGAAGGCTCAGCGTATGCTCGTTCGCGATGAAATGTGGGCGCGTCGCCGCATGATTGACGTTAGTGTTTGATATTGTTTCACTCTTACTCCCACATAGCAGGAAAAAGAAACAGAATCTCACTACGTTCTTTCTTGATACTCCACTTTCCGCCTTTAGAGTGCTGGAACTGAACGCCGCACTATGACAATATAACGGGATTAATATATAATTACTTTGTACTATAATTTAATTGATATATTATAATTACATTGTATTTAATCTATACTAATATAATAAAGCGGAAGAGTTTGTTTGTTTGTTTGTTTGAACGCTAAGATCTCTGGATCTACTGATCCGATTTTCATTGTTTTTGTTTTGTATGAAAGCTGCATTCTTCAGAAGTGCTATAGGCTATATAACATTACATTACACATATAAACTAATATATTTTAAAGTACATTCTAATTTGACATGCAATTTATTCTGCCATGTTAATAACAACCGTCGCGTCGCTACGCAACCGTTACCGCGACATTTTGATATTCATCCTTATGAATAGTCACTCTTAACATTTTATCTAGATTGAAATTATAGTTTACTGTATAGCATTCTAATAAATAATTAAGGAGATGTCACTGATTCCAAATGACCTAGCTTACGGGCGCCATAGTATGACCGATGCGAACAGGCAGATGACATTGACGGTTTTATAAATTTTCATACATTTTCGAACTATTGTAAATGTTTATGTAATTATTTGCTGTTTATAATTAATTTAAGCTACACTTTGCTTCTCTTCTTATTTTATTTGATATTGCCCGCTAAAATTATCCTACTTAATAGAGAGAAATGTTTAGTTATTTCATAGAGTCGATATCTACGAGTATGTTCGCACGCACGGAAAACTTTAGGTACTTTTTCTAATATTAAGAATATCCTTCAGTTATTTTTACTACTTTTGTTGATTCATTTCAATAACTTAGATATTCTAATAATATGTCTCTACTTATTATTCTTTTTGATTATTTAGCTTATATTTTCTTACTAATTCTATTGAAAACTGAAAATAATTTCATAAATATATTTAATAAATATTCTTATAGTTCAAGCAGGCGTAGCCGCGTCCGAGTCCACTAGTATTGATATATAATTAATATTGACAATATGACAATATAATTACTTTGTATTTAATAAAAGTAATTATTACGATTGACTTTTATACAGAGTGGTGAAGAAGAAGAACGTGTGTACTGGGAAGGCGCAGATTGGTGGCGCGGACCACATCATCATCACCATCATGTGAGAATTTAATTTATGAAAATAGTTATTAATATCAAAGTGACTTAAAGGGAATATGTAAAGCTGCAAGTCTAAGGTTTAATGATATTATATAAGATTGTATATGACCGTCAAGCATTGTACCTCAATTTGTATTTTAAAAATAATAAAATACCTTAACAACATTTTATTTTTCTTGCGCAGGGCATGGGTATGGGCTATGGTCCCGTAGGACGCCGCCCCGAGACATCGGACGACCGCCACGTGCTGGCCAAGCACGCGGACATCTACCCCACGGAGCAGCAGCTGCAGGACATACAGCGCGCCGTGTCCCACACCGAGAAAGCTCTCAAGTCGCTCTCTGACGCGCTCGCTGATCATGCCAGACCTAAGGTACAATTATATTTTGTACTTAAATAGTTTTTGATATTATCCTTAAGGAACAAACATACGAGGGGAGGTCCAAAAGTTTGTTCTAAATTAAATGAAACAATAAATCTATTTTTCCTTTTCAATATAATCACCCTTAAGCTGAATACGAATATATATGAATTAATTTTTCTAAACCGTCGATATATTTTTTTTTCTTTCGCCTGAAAATGGTCCAAAATTGTCTCCTACACCTCAGTGTTGTCGGAAAATTTCCTTCTCCTTAGATCTTTTTTTAAATTGGGGAACAAATGAAAATCGCTAAGGGCCAGGTCTGTAAGGTGATTCGAAGCCATGCGTGTGCACAGCAGCCATTGCAACTCTGCTCTTGTGACCTGGTGCATTATCTTGCAAGAGCAACACACTCTTAGCAAACTTTCCTCGACGTTTTTCTTTGATAGCCTCCTTTAATTTGTTTAGTATCGACGCGAAGTATTCTCCGGTTATGCTTCTTCCCTTTTCTTTATAAACAATCCCAAAAAACAGTAGCCATCAACTTTCCAGGCGGTTGTGACACCTTGGATTTCTTTGGGGGTGGTGTGGCTTTTTATGCCATTGCATGGACTCCTGATTTGACTCAGGCTCTAAGTGATGGACCCCCGTTTCATCTCCAGTAACAATCCGTTCCAACATCTGTGCTGGTTCATCTCCACACAACTCCAATTAACGCAGATAACTGTTTTTTCTTCAAACGAGCGTCCTTCAGAACAAGTTTTTCCACTTTTTCGATGATGGCTGATGTGTTGGCCTCAACTGGCCGTCCAGAGCGGGGATCGACTCTTGACCATGTTTAAAAAGACCATGCCACTTATAAATAATGGATTTACCAGGGCAATCCTCCCCATAAACGGCTTGCATTTCATTTAAAATGGCCATTCCTTGCTTGGTAAGGAATTTTATCACGGCACGTTGTTCAATTTTCTCCATAGTTTCAGTATTCTTCTGGATTGACTTGTTTAGCAGGCGAGTGTTAGTCAACGTATGACGCAACATTCGTTTTCGTTTTTCGCCTGAACAGTATGCTGTTGGCCATACGGGCCTCTACAGCGTCACCGGGCTTTGGGAGGCCTAACTAGAAGAGCTCTGACTTTGGCTTGGTTACCATGGAACAATGACGCAACAGGGCTGAAACTCTATTTATATCTAATGATGAGTCCCTAAGTAGTATGACATTAAGTTGTCGGCCCTATCCCCACTCCATTCCACAAACTTTTGGACCTCCCCTCGTACAAATGAAAAATTTGGCCAGCTTGGTCGTAATTATGTACAATAAGTATTTTTGAAAGATTGCAATTTTTTCTTTAAATTAAGAAATTAAAATTGTGATTTATATTTAGGGTGTTGTGCCACCAAAAGTTCCAGCTAAACCTGAAGAGAAGAAAGAAGAAAAACCAGAAGGAAAAGAAGATGGACGTGATAATCAATTGTAAGTAATTATTTTCTAATTAATAAATTTATTGGTAGTTGGAACTTATGTAAACTTTTGTATAAACAATGAATTAATTGACCACTTATTTGTACACTTAGGGGTGAATTCTAAAAAACCACAAAACACTTGATCAATGAAATATTTTTAAGAGTCAGAATTTAATTTTTTATAAAAATCGGTGGTGATTTAAATAAAAATCTAAACAATCTTTCAACCCCTATTTCATCTCTTTAGGGTTAAAATTTTTCAACATCCTTCCTTAGTGGATGTCCAGATTACGAAAATAAATATCCCTCCAAATTTCACGTTTCTACCATCAGCGGTCACGGCTGTGCGTGCGTCTTACCTCAGTCAGTGAGAACATGTTCTTTCAATATGAAATATGTGTCGCTGACACTTTCCCCTGTATATTACAGGGGAAAGTGTCAGCGACACATTGAATGAAACCACAGTTTTAACTACTCTATGAAAGCCTAATACAATAAAAAAAAATCCCAAAAATGAAAAAAAAATATTTTTCAAAGAATATAAAATTATCGTTGTAAAATAAAACGCCATTTGTAAGGACGACGCACGGCACACATAAACCTATGTAAGGGACACCGCCGCACACGCTTCATTCTGAAATCGAGTCATAGGTATTGGCGATAGAAGTTCTAAATTGTTTAATTTAAAATAACAACAGATAATAATTGATATTATTTTAACAATTTTTTGTCATGTAATACATATTTAGTATAATGCAAGATTGTTTACAGATTCTCATTCGTCGGTGAAAACGAGGCTACCCCGGCGCCGGCCGAGGGCCCGGCCGCAGCCGCGCCCGCGCCCGCCGCGCGTGCCCTCAAGGGCGTAATGCGCGTGGGGCTGCTGGCCAAGGGGCTGCTGCTGCGTGGCGACAAGGATGTGCGCCTCGTGGTGCTGTGCCATGACCGCCCCACCGTTACGCTGCTCAAGCGCGTCGCCGCCGACCTGCCCGTGCACCTCAATAAAGTTAAGGTGGGTTGGCTTGTTACTACAATAGAGAAATGGAAATACCTCAATCTTCCGAGAAAGAATTGAACCTGCAACCTCATTCTGACCCTGTTCTGGCCCTGTCGCTGAGTCCTGCTGACCTTTAAAATGATATCTTACCTCATGTTTTTTTACATTACCAGGGATCAGTGGAGGAGCCAAAGTACAAGGTGGAACTCCTCCCCGCCGAGGGCGCCGTACAGGTGTCGGATGGCAACGTGAATGTGCTCGTGAGCCTCACGTCGGCCGTGATGCGCGAGCCCGCGGGTGAGTGCGTGCGCGCGCCGCCGCCGCGATGTTCGACAACTGGTTCATGACCCCCGTCGGAGAAAGTTACTTTGATATGTTCGGGCCCACTGTCACCACCCTGCCACATCTGCACATCTTGTACGGCCGACTTGCCGTACAAGATGCGGGTGGATGGATGTGTTTTTGTGAACTTTGAGACGCGATTTTGTTTTTAATCATTTTTATTTTTTTTGAACAATATCAATGATAGTATTATTTGCTTAATCAGAGTAATCTATACTGATGCCCGAACATTCTGGAAACTTTTAAAGTTCTTTATATTTCCCATACGATTTCAGACCATTGTTATATAAAAAAAAAATTGAAACGCTTTTGAAATCGGTTGTCGAAATCGTTCTCTCAGATTCTCTCTCAGAACAAACTATCTATTATAGATTCGAATTTGTTTTTTATATCTTTATATATATATATATATATATATATGTTTTATCTGATGGTGTTTTTGTAAGATGAGATAATTTGTTCAAGTGACGCCCGCTGGGCAAATGTGTTGAATGCTTATTTTTAGGTGTGAGTAGGGTAAGCAGCGAGAAGAAAAGGATTTTTGATCATCCGTATATCACGTGCGTGGGACCCCGCAGTGGTATATCGGTCTACTGAAACGGAGCAAACATCGCCATCCCTACGCCTTATTTGCGTTTATACTCCCTAACCTGTCGTCGACTATCTTAGGAATGAATGTTCTATAATGTGTTGTGTTGCCGCAATGCGGTGCTTGCGACAGCGCGCGCCCTCACTGTCGCGCAGTGCGGTGCGCGCGTGCGTATGTTTGCCCCGTTTGCGTGGACGGCGATGGTCAAACACCCTTTGTATTGTCGCTAGAGGGTGGCGACATAAAGCGAGACGACAAGGATGTGCTCCCGCGGCAGAAGTGTTTGGACGCGTTGGCCGCCCTTCGGCACGCCAAGTGGTTCCAGGTACATTCGCCCACATCTAGCATGTGCGCACTCCACCCCACACCGACCCACGAGGCGGGTTCCCAACCAGTCATGGTCCCTGCATCATTATTCCTGCTAATGACAATGTCCTTAAACTGATCTCCAGCCAAAATTTTTTTTTCAAAATTATTATATACACTATCTTTTGCTTAAAACTAGACTATACAGATGCGATTTTATATTAATTTATATTTAAAAAGAGTCCCAGTCATTCCTTTTATTGGCCAACTAAAATAATTAAATCTATATTAATAATGAAAGGGTTGGGAACCCCTGTAATAGAGTAACCATTTTGAGTAATTATGTGGGAGTGCGCACGTATTTTTTAGTCACATGTTTATTTTTCGTTTTTTATATCATTCCGAGTAGCCTTTGTTTTAGTTAAAATTTTGCTATATTAAATATTCCGCTCCCTTGAACATGTGGCTACAAGTGCTCGTAGGAGCGAAGCTGCGTTCCCCGCCACTGAGCCTCTAGGGTGATAGTGTAGACTAAAAATATGAAACAAATGTTGTCAATATTCTAAAACATATAATACAATTATATAGTGATAATAAAATAGTAAATAGTGATGGACCAGATAGGGTAGACTCGATCTAATTATCACATTTTAAAAAATACTGAACATATCCAGAATTCTATTGTAGTCACATATTTAAAAAAGCAAAGCATAAAACAAAATAAGTGATCACTTCAAATTCTGTGTACTTGGATGCGAACTCATAACCACCGATCTCGTCTTGGATGTCACCCTTGGTCCGCTGGTCCGTCACGGGAGGTGGTGTCGGGGGACGCAGCCAGTCCTCACGTGTGAAGCGGCTTTACTTTAACGGAGCTGTCGAGTCGCAGGCACATGAATATACGGCTTGAAGGAGCTTTATATCAGATTATATTAATTTAATTTCATGCTTGATATAAAAACGTAATTAAATTCACGAATGATGGTAAATATGCCATTTCGATTTTCGGCTACTGTGAATCTCCTAAGGTCTTTTCACTAAATAAATTATGATTTATGATAACATTCATGTAAAATAAAATAACAAGAAGTCATGCGACTCGACACCACCGTGCTGTTTTTTACATGAGTGTATAGCATTTTATAATTTGGTGTGGTGTGGGTGCAGGCTAGGGCCGCCAGCTTGCAGTCGTGCGTCATCATTATCCGCATTATGAGGGACCTTTGCCGGCGGATACCCAACTGGACGCCGCTTGATCCTTATGTGAGTGTATACTAGCGTGTATACTAGAGTGTTAGCACAAGGCTCTCTCTCTAATCCGCTATGTCTATGTGGCACAGGCCATGGAGCTGCTGGTGTCGGGCGTGATGCAGTCGGCGGGTGGCGCGCTGTCGCCGGGCGAGGCGCTGCGGCGCGTGGCGGAGGCGGTGGCGGGCGGCCTGCTGCTGGACTCGGGGCCCGGCCTGCGCGACCCTTGCGAGAAGGAACTCGTGGTGCGTACCTACTACGAGCCTGATGTTACGCGTGCTTATCTAGAAAATACCTTTTCACTCTAGATTTATTAGGAAAATTTTCAATAAACTGGCTTTTTTTCAAATTTTCAAATTAATGAATGTTTTTTTCCCAGGACGCCCTCGGCAACTTGCAACCACAGAAACGTGAAGACTTAACTGCATCAGCTCAACAGTTCCTAAGACAAATTGCGTTTAGGCAAATACATAAAGTAAGTCTTTAAATTTATCACTGAAAATCGAGAATGAATTTGAATACATCATTTTTATTTACGTTATGATATATGTCTGTTAATGAGGCGAAGCTCGACGTTGAATTCCGCCACTCGACACGCAATTCTTTCGAATTCGGCGGAAAGTGGAGGACAGAAGTGTCTTAATGGGAACAAAGTATCCTAACACTAGGTTCCCAGGTTCTCTCTCCCTACCCTGATTTACACGCTGTAACCTGTACATAGTGGAATGCAGTGTGAAACTACAAGAAATTTTACTATAAAATATTTAAACAATTAACTATAGCGACAAGAATGCGAGTGTGTAATATTTTAAAACTATTTTTTGTTGTATAGGTGTTGGACATGGAGCCTTTACCGAAGTTGAAGCACACGGCCGGCAACTGGAAATTCCCGCGCAAGCGCAGGCGCTCCAACACCGACCACGACCCCGACACGCCCAACGGTACTTATTACCCACTCTCATATGAAATATTAAACTTATATTTGTTGAGTTCCGTCAACCAAGAAGTGTCTTGACTTGTTATATACGGGAGAAAAGTGTGAAGCTGGGTTGCTGTGTCAGCTTATGTATTTGTTTTTGATGTATATACAGGGTGTCCCAGGAGTCAACGATAAAACGAAACCAGGTGATAGACCAAGTCGTGACAGTTATGAGAAAAATATAAAAAAAAAACTTTGTCATGTATTTTTCATATTATATTGATTTTAAAAAATATCGGAAATACCGACAACCTGTGATGGTTTTTCAAGTCCCAGGATTACAAATATTACTCTTTCTTCATTTTTTTTCTGTAATGTAATCATGAATAACCCTTCTGTGAATTACAGTTTAAGATTTAAACATACCTGCATCAGTTTTCAATAAAATGTGGTGTTTTTGCCAAACATTAAATTCAAAATATTTACTACACCCAACTTTAACCGACTGTACTATAAAAAAAATGTACTACAGTGTTTTTGCAAGTAACTTTAAAAGTTGGCGCATTTAATCTGGATTCCGAAATGGTACGACACTTGCTGGATTACTTCTTTGTTGAAGAGAGAAAAATCGAAATACACGATAATCGGGATGACGTTCAGCTTTTTGGTATCTTTTCCGATACATTCTAGCTGCAGCATTTGCGTTACATAACCATTCTCCAAGAATGAAATGCATATTGGCAATGTGTCAAAGACCGAGTATATGGCCTGCGAGATCCCGGACACGAGCACTGTCCTTATAAGTCCTGGGCCAGCCCCTAAGTTGGAAAAGTTCAGGTACCTTGAATCCGTCATGCACGAGTCTGGAGGCATCGATCACGATGTCTATAAGACGGATAAGAGTTTGGACGGTATCCTGCGATCACAGACCACACTAGTGACCTCCCGCCACTTAGCCCAGGCAACGCTTATCCGAAGTTCAGGTACCTTGAATCCGTCATGCACGAGTCTGGAGGCATCGATCACGATGTCTATAAGACGGATAAGAGTTTGGACGGTATCCTGCGATCACAGACCACACTAGTGACCTCCCGCCACTTAACCCAGGCAACGCTTATCCGAAGTTCAGGTACCTTGAATCCGTCATGCACGAGTCTGGAGGCATCGATCACGATGTCTATAAGACGGATAATAGTTTGGACGGTATCCTGCGATCACAGACCACACCAGTGACCTCCCGCCACTCAGCCCAGGCAACGCTTATCCGACTTAGGGGCTGGCCCAGGACTTATAAGGACAGTGCTCGAGTCCGGGGTCTCGCAGGCCATATACTCGGTCTTTGACACATTGCCAATATGCATTTCATTCATGGAGAATGGTTATGTAACGCAAATGCTGCAGCTAGAATGTATCGGAAAAGATACCAAAAAGCTGAACGTCATCCCGATTATCGTATATTTCGATTTTTCTCTCTTCAACAAAGAAGTAATCCAGCAAGTGTCGTACCATTTCGGAATCCAGATTAAATGCGCCAACTTTTAAAGTTACTTGCAAAAACACTGTAGTACATTTTTTTTATAGTACAGTCGGTTAAAGTTGGGTGTAGTAAATATTTTGAATTTAATGTTTGGCAAAAACACCACATTTTATTGAAAACTGATGCAGGTATGTTTAAATCTTAAACTGTAATTCACAGAAGGGTTATTCATGATTACATTACAGAAAAAAAAATGAAGAAAGAGTAATATTTGTAATCCTGGGACTTGAAAAACCATCACAGGGTGTCTGTTTTTCCGATATTTTTTAAAATCAATATAATATGAAAAATACATGACAAAGATTTTTTTTTATATTTTTCTCATAACTGTCACGACTTGGTCTATCACCTGGTTTCGTTTTATCGTTGACTCCTGGGACACCCTGTATATTAAAGAATAATGATTTAAATTTTAATATTACATAAGATATTTTTGAAACGGCTTTTAAATATTATTACACAAAAATTTACCATAATATTTTTTTGTATTAATATTTAAATCATTATTCTTTAATAAAATTGTAGGGAACGTGGCCTACACTATTTAGCTGGAGATTAGCGGCCTGATAATAAAAAATAATATTTTAAATAAAAGTTGCTTTATTGCTTGCTATATGAAAATGATCAATGAATACGCTAATAAATGCTACCGGTCCGCGCTCCGAGTATGCACTGCCTTATAATAGTAACGCCGGGAACGTGCTCACAGGCTATGCCGCGGTGTTCGGTTACTATATTTGGACCGCACAAAAATATTTAAGAAGAGCATGTCAATTTTTATATTTTTTTGCATACGATTGAACTGGTACGATTTTGAACATATTGACAACATAAAACCAGCTGTAAACAGTCTTTATTTCTCATTCAAATTATTTCTATTAACAGCGTGAGCACGCAGCCACCCGCAATATCTCGAATTTGTGCAGAAGGACGAAAAACGGGTAGTCTCGATACTAAGTTCTCTCTGTTTACCCATTATACGAATATAAGCGCAAGCCTGTAAACAAAGTATAGACGTTCCTCTGCAACTTTATAAACTATAGTAATTTTTGAAATATATACAATTTAATTTTAAATATATCTCTTCCATTTCAGGTGAAGGTAAAGTGGTAAAGACAGAAGAGAAGACGGATGCGTCCGAAACGAGCGCGATGCCCGCCAAGAAGTAGGCTATTTAATGTTACCTCCAGCGTAATGGAAGGCGAGGCGAAGCGATACCTAATCTTAAAAAAAATTAAAACAAACACTCGACTTTCCAAAAAGTTTATTTTATTATGGTATACAATATATTTGTATCGGTTTTACTGTTTAGCGCCATCTATATTTTGTCACGTGTTAACAAAGTTTATTTTGTGACGTCGATCGATCTGTCCAAAACTAAAGCTAATTGTAGTCAGAGAGTGCGGGGTTGCGTCGCTAGTGTTGCCATATGCAATGTTTTTACGCCTTGCTATCAATTTCATCATGTTTCTTATATATATATTATATATATTGATATGATTTCACCTTTTGGTGAATTACAGTTACAAGATCTTTCATAAGACATAACAAGATCATTATATTTTTTTCGTCAGTCATTACTTGTAAGTACCCAGCATCTAGTGATTAAATTTTAAATTAGCTTGTAAGTATGTTGGGTCGATAAAACAGTACATACAATAAACATTGTTTTTTAGGAAGCTTTTGTTGCCTATTGTAGTAAACATAATTTTTGCGTTTAGAAGGTCCCTGTACTAACGCCGACGATATCTATTGAAAGTTTACTCATAGTATAGAAATATAGTACACAAGTGAGGCAACCCTGACGCTAACAGTAGTATTTCGACTAGTTAGTGATAGGTACAATCTATATTGTAATTAGTGTAATTGTAAGGTTTGACAGGGAAAGACAGTGGCTTGAAGGTCAGTCAATGCAAAGTTGGATGTATTATGTAAGAGGTTTTTTTTTATTTCATATGTTTAGAGTCACAGTATTTGACTATAGATTATATATTAGTTCCTTTATACTATGTATATTTAATTTTAATAACATTTTGACTGTGTTAAGTTATAAAGTATAAATAAATACTGTAAGGTAAACATGATATACTTTGATATTTTTGTTTGTTAATTAAAAATTAACTATTGGTGTGATGTTATTTATTTAAGAGTCCACAACTCGGGGACTTTCTACTTGTGTAGAGATATTGTAATTTTCTTCCTTGTTTTCCAACTCTGGAACTTGGTTTTTATATTTACCAGACAAAACTTTGAATATTAATGTCAATAAATAAATTAACTAAATACTTGTTTTATTTCATAACTCTTCATTACGTCGTACTGTAATCCATCCGTCCTATTGTATCTATGTTTCACCCTCAATAAAGTGTTCAAAAGATTGTATAAAATTTTGAAGAAAAAATTATTAAAAATGATATTAGCTGTTATACTTGGTTAACGGTAATTTAAATGATTTCAGTGAGGAGAATGTAGAGGACATGAACTATATATATTTCATTCACGGGAACTAATTCGGTCCTCATACCTTAGAAATCCTGACATTTTAAGACTTAATTTTTTTTAATGGAATTTCTTTTTAAAAATTAATTTTCAATTTATAAATGTTGTAAAGACATGTTTAACAAATTATTGTTTAATTGTTATTATTAGGAGGACTATCAATTCTAATCCAAACTTACAAACTATTAAATAGAATAGGAGTTATATACAGAGCAATGTATCACATGTGGCAACCTAAGATACATATTATTAATTTGGACTATGGCAAAATGTATTTACAATATGCATAAAACTATGATAGAATATGAATCTATGATTTTCTTAATTTTTGTATGTTTCCTTATACATGCACATCTTAAGAACTACTGAATGAATTTCAATTAAGCTTTTTTTTGTACAGTTATTATTTGCCTAGACAGGATCTAGATTATATTTGAATTTGAAGATTGGAACATCATACACCTGATAGTGCAAACATAGTGATCCACCTAAATAAAGGAAATAATGTAATGCTGCCTTAGTTAAAGATATAATAATAGTTAAGCTAAAGTTATTCAGTATGGTGGACAGTTTTAATTAATGCATTTAGAAAGTCCTTGCGGGACAGTGTTTAAGTATAATTAAATTGTTGTTATGAATAAGGGCTACAAAGCCTATGCAAACGAAATTACTACTAGTATAAAATGAAGCACAAAATAGATATCTCAAAAAGCTTAGTTTACAGAAATTAGTTTGTTGAAGATAACAAAAAAAATCATAATTCAAACTCAATGTCACTGCTTATGCCTTGATACCAGAGGAAGAAATATTAATAATTAATAATTCATTCCCCTGAGTGGAATTGAACCCCACCAATTATGTTACAATTTACATTGCTTGACTCTGCCACAATGGTCTCATGCTCCTATATTTCTTAAAAATATATCCAATCTTCTTGAGAGGGTGAAATAAAAGTCCTATTGGTACTATAAGCAGGTATAAACAATTTATTATATAAATTAAATTTTACACAGGGTTTGTTACACAACATTATATTTAATTTCTGGAGCAACATTTTCCTCTAGCCAAATAATAACTTAAATACTATTGTTAATATATTTAGTATGATAAGTGGAACTGAAACAAAAAAATATATTTGTATATGTAATACAAAACAGAATCTGCAGTACTATTAATTATAGAAAAAGTAAGGCCAGGTATTATCTTCATGTTTTATCTCTAGTCAGTAGGTAAACATAGGGATAACAAATATACTAGTACTAGCCTGCCATACTTCTGTTGCCTAAAAAGTACAGAGAATAACGCCACTAGGCATTACATTATATATTACATATTATGTACTCTTGGGGAGTCCCAAGCACCTTGATACTCTGTTATGTGGAAACCCCTGGCTGGCAATATTAATATAATTTATTTGTCAGTTCCATTATAATGGTTATAATTAATTGATATATGATAGAAATAATTCTGTTTAAAGCTGTAAGATTAATATTTGTATATAGTATATAAAATTATTCACTATTATAAATAATAAAGTAAAATTTAGTACTTACTTCTCGTTACTGTTCTTATTGACCTGACTAAATTTAAAATTTGAAACTTCATAGAAGTTTGATCTTCAAATCCTTGATTTTGTCTGTTAGCTCCCCAACCCACTGCAAATATGTAAAGTTTAAATATAAATAAAAAACATGTTATAGAAGATAAAATAGATAGAAGTGATTAAGGTTAGATATATATTACTTTTTTGCATAAATCTTTCTTCATGTAATACACAGACGGCATTTAAACAGAGTAGGGTAGCTTCGAATAAATTCCACAAAGTCAACATTTTGTCTCATAGAAATGAAATAAAGTTTCTAACAATTAAATCCGTTCCGTTTTTATTTTTGACATTAGAGTGACAACTGACAAGTGACAAGTGTACAATCAAGATATACTTCTTAAATGTATATTGGATACACACACCTCGATATTTGGCTCGAAACGCCATAAATTAAGAACTGTAGGTCAAGCATGAAAAATAATCGAGTCTGTATTATAAATGTTTCGAGGCTCCGTTACAACTTAACGGAATAATAAGGTTAATTTTCTGTTAAATCTTAACGTTAAATTTAGTGTTACTTCGAAAGTAGCGGTATAAATCATCCTTTTATTTTGTTACCTTTATTCGACGTTGCCGTTGTGGCGCAGCGGCACAACAACGGTGTGACTGTAACGCGACGGTTGTGGGTTCGATCCCCACTCGAGGAAGTGAAATATTTATTTACGTTTATATTTCCCTTTCTTCGCTCTGGTGTCGGGGCAAAGCGCAGCGTGGCAAAATTCATTGCCACTCAACACGCAATGCCTCCAGAATTCGACAGAAAGTAGGGAACATAGTGTCTTAACATTACGTTCCCTTTGCTTACCCTTCTGTGTGTGGGATACAACGTGAAGCTAAAAGAAAAAGAAACAAAGAAAATTTCACAAAAAATAAAATAATGATTTATAGAAAATTATAGAAAAAATGAATTTTATTAATTTACATTAATTTTTAAACAGTTTTTATTAATTTAAATAAAAGTTTCTGTCTTAAATTGTTAATATAATAAGTACAATGAAACAGTAATATACACATAAAATAAATAAATGTAAAAGTAACATTTTGGTTAGATATTTGCATTTTAACTTGATTTTCTTTATAAATATAAGAGTATTATTTTTAATGAATTTCTTATATTTTACTGATTTCTATTGTTTTTTTAAGGTCCATATACTGTTTTTTGCCTTCCCGCGGTTGGCAACACTCATTATTAGTTTTGAAACTATATTTTTTATATAAACATATTAAAGAGATGTGACGATAATTTTTATAATACTGTTATTAAGATTTCTCTTTGTTAAAATGGATGACAAAGAAAAACATTTACCGACTGCCATTAAAAATGATATCGTTAAGAACGAACCTTCAACATCAAATCAAATCGAATTTTCTTCTAAAGATCATGCATTGGCAGTTGACTGTGAAGCTTCCGTAAATATGGATCCAAATTCATACAAAAATAATAACGTTAATCTATTTGCAGAAGATAAAGGGCCAAAATTATATCATATGGGGGGTAATATTGTTACACCTCCGTTAATTACAAAAAATCTTCCTCAAGCTTATAAGTTTATGCCTATTCATGGGAAACCAAATTCAAAGAAGGAATTAAAAGATTTCCAACTGGCCAAAATTAGAGAGTTTGTTGGTTGTGATTTAAATGACGAGGAATTTAATGAATTATCTTCATTATGCAGGTATCGTATTCTTCAATTTCTTGTGCTAAATAATACTTTTATTAATAAATAAATACATATATTGTAATGTTATTTATATAGTAGGGGCAGAGAAAATCTAGGGTTAAGGGTACACTGTTCTTGTTTTCTATCTGAACTTCAGACACAGAATGTGTTCGGTAGTGACACTCAATACTGCAGTTTGTTTTATACTTATTACTATAGCTAAACAACTACATAATGGCCTACCATAGAAGGAGGTATGTTATGATATATCAAATTATATGTTAATGCAAGCCAGTAGTAGCAATATGTTCATTTTATGATTTAAAACATGTTTTCATAAGTCTTTTCAGTAAAGAATATTTCGAATAAATTTGTGTAAAAAGAATGTATTATAATTTTTATAATTTTTTTGTAATTAATTTAATTTACAGTCCCAATCATCTCAAGATGGGTACAGAATTATCTTTATCCACCACATACCCCACTCAGCGACCTCTTTTAGACAAAGCCAATGTTTTACAAATGTCTGGCATTGCTGAAAACCTGTGTATAGTGAAAAAGTTAAAATTGAGAATGGAAAAAGATGCCTCCAACCATTATACAAGACAGTTTAAATATAGAGGTCTTAGGTGTTTTCCTCCTATAAATGAAGTATGCATTTCTTATTTCAAATTAACTCTATTATTCTTTTTAGCTGCATCTTTCTACATATGTAGGCATAGATTACACTAGATTTAGCACACTATCTATTTTAGAGATATAGCTTGTTGGGTGTGTTATTGAAGCAGAATATTGTTTGTTTTTCGCTTTATCATTTAAATATAATCATTCTTCCGAGAGAGAATAAAACCCAGACCATTGCATTTACAATTCAATTTTAAATACACAATTTTAAATACACTATATATTTTTTTTGGTGTCATTATTCTCCTGCATATGCTAAGGCACTGTAGCCTCCACTCTATGACCATTTACAAACATTGCATCTGGGGTGGTGCTACTTAATTTTAGTATCTAAATGCAATGAATCTTATATTTGGGCAGAATACAAAGAACAGATTGTCTTGATATAATGTTTAAGTGCCTACCCTGCTGTAATATGTAATGCATGAAGTTATCTTTATTTTGCTTTTTTATGGGAAATGACCACCTGCCTGACAAGGTGCTATTTAAATTTACCATAATGCTGTCTACTACAATAAAAGGAATCAAACTATAGTTTTAATATTACTAAAATATAAAGCAAATAAGAATTGGATGTAAATGTACTTTTTTTCTTTAATTTAGGATGAAAATGACAAAATGGGTCCTCCGTCATTGGAGCCAGGCAAGGACTTAATATTTCGTGTTCGCGTGTATAGGCCCTTTTATTCCAGTGGTAAAGATAGAAATGTAAGCCATTTTATTACTTTAATTATAAAGTTATTATTATAAGATAGCTTTATTTTTTTGCTTCATACTGTAACAAGCAGGCGTGAATATGCCTGACGAAGTGTCCCAATTAGAGATTAGATTAGAATTAGTGTTCAGTGGTGACACTCAACGCCGCGCTTGGTTTTTTTCTTTTTTCTTTTTTTTTTCCACCAGTCGCGTTTACAGTCAAACACTTGTGCTCATGTGCCATGACTGGCCTCAAATTTCCTTACCATTTGCAAATATATATATTTATAAATTATAATAACAAACTGCTGTTATAAAATACTACTATTGGCTTGCTTATAAATACTACTAAGATTTATTATAAAATTAGATTTATAGATTTTTATGAAATTATGACAATTATAAAATTTTTGTCAATCTGTACTCATGTCTGTTTTTTATTTCTAGAATAGTCGGCACTCCATACTTAGCCACGACATAGTAATGTTGGGGAAGCATAAATTAACAGTTCTAAGGGATCGTATAGTGTGTGCCAACGATATGGGCATGAGGATAGACGTGTCGGAGAACCCTGAGGAACAACCACCCACATCTGCTAAGGTGGGTTGTTTTTTCATAATTTATAGTTTTGAAACTTTCTCCTTTTCATATTTTAGTTTTTTTTTTTGCTTGCGTAAATAATTTTGTTGTTTAGATCTGTGGAGACTTGATAGGTTTTTTGTACATCTTGTTCGTGAACGGATGTTTGTTCTACTTTCACTGCAAAACTACTGAACATATTTAAATGAAACTGCAATATAGCTTATACATCGAAACAACTTAAATAATACTCTGTTTAAATAAATTTTAGTGTATGTACACTAAAATTTATTTAAACAATTTGTATGATTTGGTAGTAATATAATAATAAGTTTAAGCAAATGATGCCACAGGAGGGTCATTATTAGTGTTTTATAATTAAAAAAAAAAATAGCTTAACGCTGTATCCAGCACACATCAAGGTAGGCAGCGGGAACTTAGTGTTAAGACACTCCGTTCCCCACTTTGTGCCAAATTATGGAGGTATTGCGTGTTGAGTGGTAGAACTCAACGATGCGCTTTGCCTCGGCACCAGAGCGACGAAATGGAAATATAAACGTAAATAAATATTTCACTTCCTCGAGTGGGAATCGAACCCCATAACCGTCGCGTTACAGTCACACCCTGGTGCTGCTGCGCCACGACAGCCTCTATAATAATGATTTAATAAATTACTTTCATGTATGTGCCCCTATGAAAATAAATAGACATTTATGAGATACTTCCATGTTCCAGGAAATGTTTCCATCAGGATTCTTGTTCATAAACAATGTGTTTTACGTTGACACGAGGCCCGGTTGTAAGGACAATTCGAAATTGATACGAGAATGGGCAAAAAGTAAAAATTTCGGAGAGTTCACACATAGAGATATGGATATAACTTTGGAAGATATGCTCATTAAACTTGGACATCCTGAGGTAAATTTTAGTAATATTTATTTTGTTTAAGGCTAGGCTGATTGCGTTAGTTGTTGGTTCGATTCCCACTCGGGGCAGTTAATTATTTTCAGTTCCTTGATTTGGTAAAAAGACTCAGCATGCCAACCGCCGCTCGCCTCGAAAAATAGGTTGTGCGTAGGGAATGGAGTGTCTTATCAGTAGGTTCCCTCTCCATACACTTTTAATGCGGAATAAGCGGTGTGGAGCTTAAAAACATATTTTTTTCAACCTATGTGAGGTCATAGATGTATATCATCTATATCTATACTAATATAATAAAGCGGAAGAGTGTGTTTGTTTGTTTGTTTGTTTTGTTTTGTATGAAAGCTGCATTCTTCAGAAGTGCTATAGGCTATATAATATTACATTACACATATATACTAATAAATTAAAATATTTTCGAATTTGACATGCAATTTATTCTGCCATGTTAATAACAACCGTCGTCGCTACGCGACCGCGTTCGTTACCGCGTCATTTTGATATTCATCCTTATGAAAATAAATATAATAGTCACTTTTAGCATTTCATCTAGATTGAAATTATATTTCTATAGAAATTATATTCTTATATTTCAAGCAGGCGTAGCCGCGTCCGGGTCCGCTAGTATTATATAAATTCAAATTCAAAATATTCGACAATTTCGATCTACCGGTTCGGAAGGCAGTTCTGCTGAGAAGAGCCGGCAAGAAACTCGATAATCTTTTCAAAGTCAATGGTATAGTTTAATCTATATATATAAAATCGAAAGGTCACTCACTCATCACGAAATCTCAGAAACTACATGTGCTAGAAATCTCAAATTTTGCATAGGAGTTATTTATAGGACGTAGGTGCTCGCTAAGACATGTGCTAAAAATCTCAAATTTTGCATAGGAGTTATTTATAGGACGTAGGTGCTCACTAAGGGAATTTGCAATATTCGACTTCTAAGGGGTTGTTTTTGGAGTCGAAAATTTGTATGAAACTTCGTTACTACAAATGCTAGGAGTCTCAAATTTTGCATAGACGTCACTAGGACGTAGCCATGGAGACAGAAATTAATAATAACATAATTCACTCGGGTGAAACCGCGAGCGGGCCGCTAGTTATCTATATACAGGGTGGAATTGTCAGCGCCACTTTAAATGAAACCACAGTTTTAACTACTCTATAAAAGCCTAATATAATTCGGAAAAAAAATAATTCTCAAAAATGAAAAAGTTTTTTTTTCAAACAAAACAAATAATAAAATTATCGTTTTAAAATAAAACGCCATTTGTAAAGTATAATATAGGCACTCACACACTTACCTGTCAAAGCGGCAACGTCGCATACGTATGTGTGCGTGACACGAAATACAGATATGGATAAAAATCGTGAAATGTAAAAAAAATCCTACGTCCAAACCGTCGAGGTACCTTGATTATTTTTTTTAATATTGGGTTTGAAATATTTTACCCTATATGCAATTTCAGTAAAAGAAGCGCTGCCTCTTCCACCCTGTATATATAAAAGGACTTGGTCCCCACTGACTGAGGTAAGAAGCACGCACAGCCGTGAGCGCTGATGGTAGAAACGTGGAATTTTGACAGATGCCTACTTTCGTAATCTGGACATCCACTAAGAAGGGATTTTGAAAAATTTTAATCCTTAACACTAGAAGCGCCGCCGTCCCATTTTTGACCCAAACGCAAGTTTGATTGTATATAACTTTTTTATTTCTTAATTTATGTTGATGAAATTTTTTTCTATTACCAATTTTACACCTTTATTTAATCAAAAATATAAATAATTTTATAGCAGTCATACTTTTTGAAAAAAAATTATATTTACCTAGAACTGCCGCTGGGTCATTTTTGTCCCGCCATTTATTATTTTATTATTTGAGGGTATAATTTTACATATTTGCATGCTACGGGGACGAGGTGGAGGGGAAACGGCAATGCGGGGGCGGAAAAAAATTGAATAGTAGGTTTAGCAGTCAATGCCTAAGTTTTTAGGGTTCTGTAGCTTTTAAGGGAAAAAAAACCCTTATAAGATCATTTTTTTGTCCATTCGTCTGTCTGTGCCTTTATCTCAGAAATGCTTGGAGAAATCGAGTTGATATTCATATGAGTATATGAATATGAACTATATGACGATCTACAGTCCCTTGATTTCCTGAAAAAGCGCCCTTAAAAAAAGATTTGACCATTTATTTAGTAAAAAACATGTATTTCGACACTGTAAAAGGAATCAAATTAATAAGGTACTTTCAGTTAACTTAGAATTATGAAATTTGGCAGCTAGCATCTACATGTAGTATTAGTACAGGAAAAAATCTGAAAACTATACATTTATGTATAAATCTTAAAAAATAATAGCCTGAAAAGTGGGGTGAAATTGGTGTCAATATTAAATTTTGCCGCTAGTCCAAGTGAGGTATCAGATGAAAGGATGACTAAGCTAGGCTTGAATTTCAGAAAAACATTTGATACCAATTGTAGGGTAGGTAGAGGGAACCTGGGAACCTAATGCTATGCACTCATACATATCACCACGCAATGTTATAAATCATCTGTGATGTATCACTGATGAAGAATATATTAATGCATTACTTGACCTACTAATAATATTAACTAATTTCAATAACTTATAATTTTGTAAGAGTTATTCAGTTAGTTGTCACGACCTTAGAACGTATTAGAAATATTTGATTCTTTCTTTGTGTTTTATTTTTTGGTACTTTTATGTTTGTTAAAGAATAAGAATTGATTATTAAAGATGGTCTACATATTTTACGAATTATTTTAATAATATTTTTTTTTGTATTATACCAACAATCAACATAATATGTAGAATGGGACAAATTTGTCACGACGGCGGTTCGAGGGGGGTCTCAATCTTCGGCACTTCTAGTGTTAAGGGGTGAAATAGGGGTTGGTATGATTTTATTTTAAATCGCCACCGATTTTTATAAAATTTGAAATTCAGACTCTTAAAAATATTTCATTGAACATGTGTTTCACTGTTTATTAGAATTTACCCCCTAGCCTGGAAATAATTTCATATATATATTTAATAAATATTCGTATGATTCAAGCGGGTGAAGCCGCGACGGTGAACTAGTATCATATATTTATATATCTCCGATATATCGCGGAATAGGCAGAGAGAACTTAGTGTTGAGAAATTCTATTATTTAACTTTCATTCATTTAAAAACTTCTACATAAGATAAAGGTCACTAACGTAGCGCTTTGGTTTATGTACTTTATTGAGGCAACGCAACTATACATGTCCATATACAGCAACCTACTTATACAGGAATTTTCCGTTTGGAAGTTTTTACATTTATATTATAAATTGCTATTTCAAATACTGATAATACTTCTGTTTTAAATAAAAATATTACGTCGCGCTTCCTCGAGCTTGTCACGTGCCATACAACGGCTTCTTCAATTTAATAGAAATAAAAGCAGATTGTGGGTTAAGATCTAAATGAATGTTACTAGGATAACGATAATCATAGCAAATGTGGTGTTTTTCCTTAGGATGAGCTCTACCACGCATAAGAACGCAGGCAGAGGGAATCTAGTGTTAGGATGTATATCTACAGTGAGACGCTGTGCTGCTGCGCCACGACGAATGGCTGGCGGGGGATCGTCATGCTTTTTACGTGACCTTCCTCCAGTATCTTTGATACTGTATTTTCGAAGGTCAACTGAGACCTCCCTTACCTCTCTTACCTCTCTTACCGCTCACTTTTCCATCATAGATTTTTTTTGACATTCTTTCATCACTTATTCGTTCGACGTGCCCAAACCAGCCGAGCACGTTCTTCTTCATTCTCACCGTGACATCCTCGCTAGTAGTACCTGCCATTCTGTGTATCTCTTCAGTGCGGATTCCATCAGCTAAGCTAACTCCGCATATCCTACGAAGACATCGAATCTCCACGGCATTCATCTTTCTTTCATTCTTCTTCTGTAATACTCACGTTTCGCTGCCATATAACAACGTCGGAACTAACACTGCATTGTGTACGGCCAAACGCGCAGCTGTGCTGACGTTTCGCCGTCTCATTAATGCAACTAAGGCTCCGTTAACCCTGTTACCGGCAGCCTTTCCACATCCATCTCGTATCTTCCATGTCTACTGAACATACTTCCCAAGTACCTTTTTTCAACTTTTTCAAAAATATTAGCTACGAATGTATTTCAATTTTTATATGACATCTAAACTAGACATAATTATCTTTCATATTTTAAATATTTCCAGGTGTACGTCCACCAGGGTAACTGCGAGCACCTGTTCACCTTTTCGGAAGTACGCGTTCTAACAGCCCGTGACACGCTCCACGCGTCCCTGTACCCCTTACATACGACCATATCGCAGAATCAAACTATTTATTGTACAACTTGTGCTGAGTTTGGGTCAAAATGGATAGTTACAGGATGTTCTCGAGTTCCCTTCGATCCGGCCTTTTTTTGTGATACGTGTCTTAAATTGTATTTGTATAAGGATGGAAAGAAAATATGTGATTTTAAAGCGTTCTCGTATAGAGGTAATGAGCTTAATGTACTTAAACCGCCTGGATAAAGATTTTAATGTTAGAATGTTATTTTTAATTAAAATTTTAGTCCACAGAGACACTAAAATTTTAATTAAAACATAACCCTAAATTCCATCTCCTTATCCTGCTGTATACGCCGGATTTAACGTGAAGTTAGAAAACAATAGCGTTTAAAATAAACGCTATTGTTTTCTAACTTAAATTAACATTTCCCATATCCTGTAAACTATATGAGAAATGTTAATAATAAATTTTATTAGTTTAGATGTTGTTTTATTTGCTTGTTCTAAGATTTCTCTATATTCAAAGCGTGTTCGCGTCTCTAGGGATAACTTTCTTTTTTAAAAAGTAATAGCTTATATGTATATGTTTTGGTTTTGATTTTTAACTGTATTTGTATAGGGATGGAAAGATAATGTGATTTTAAAGTGATTCGTGTAGTACTAATGAAATAAATACACTTAAGTTAAGCCGCCAAGTATGAACATGAAGTCGGAAGTAAGATTTTAATTTTAACTCCGTAAGTTTCTAATAAATTTTGTTATTTTACGTGTGGTTTTATTTAGTATATCAAAATGTACCTACATATGGTATACAAAGAAAGGAATATATTTCACCATTTTAAAGCTTATTCCTAAGGAAGCAAATATTTTTTTAATGAATGGTAATCTTCGTAGAAACCCTAGAATGTTTTTAAAATTTTTAAAGTGTTATTCCACACTTAGAAATAGCTGCTGCGTTAAAATTTTTATACGTTTCTAAATAACCCACAATGGTATGCTCTAGAGTGTGCACTCCAGAATTTTGCCTTGACTAGCCAGAACTCAGTGGTGAAGACCGCATGCATACAACAGCCTGTAATCGTTCGATCCCCACTCGGGGAAATTAAATATTTGATATTTTCATTTCATCGCTTTCGCAATGCGCGGCTTTGATTTTCGCCACTCAATACGGTGTAAAGTGGGGGACGGAAGTACATTAACCCTTATCTTCATTTTGCATAGTATACTATACATACAACTTTATAAAAATATACGATCGCTATAAAATAAATTTTAACTTAGTTTTATTAAACATATGATATTTCTAGACATTTATTTATACTTCAAAAATAAAAATAGTAGTTTATCTATGATAGTTAAAAAAAAATTGTCAAAAATAACCGTCAGGACGCGCTGCTCAGATTTCTCTAAGGTAAGTTTTATTTTATTTTTATGTTTGTACTCCTAAATATGTATGTTTATTATAAAATACACATGCCTAAATGTATGTTCTTAGACATTTTTATATATATGCTGACGTCGCTATATGAATTAGTATGTTTTTTCGTGTTTTTTAATAACGTATATTATACTATACATTGCCGCAGTTGCAGTCGTTTACCTTTCGTTGGTGGTGTATAGAATAATATACATTGCCAACTTCAAAGGATCAATATTTTTTTTAACTTTACTATAAAATGTAAATTTCAAGTATGTCTTTCTTATATACTAAACCAATTTTATTATAATGTAAAAGACAGTTGTACTGCCGCCTTCATATAGTGGTTCTAGAAAGCTTACACACAAAGTTGTGGGTTCGATTCCCATAAAAAATACTACTATTATTATTACTGCATGACTACCTAACTATACAAAGGGACAAATTATATGACATTCATTAGTTACCTATTTATAACACAATATGGTTTGGCTTATTTTTGGTGTTGGTATTTTGCATGTTTCTTTTGCTTTCGTTTTAGACTCTATGGATGATAGAGCTAGGCGCATTTTCTCCTTAGTGCCTGAAGAGAATGCAGACTCTGACACAAGGGACGGAGGTAGTAACAGTAATGAAGCTGGAATGATTGGATCAACAGAAAGTTCTCCAAAGCCATCGATAAATTCAAATCTCGAAAGGTTAAACCTCCTACAAATTTCTGATTATGAGATAGGAACGCATGCAGCTGATATTTATACCGATACCACAAAATTGCCTGTTACATCTCATTAATTCATTAATAACAAGAAAAAATGAAGAAAGAAGAAAATCGACGTCAATATAAACCAAATAAGCCTTGTAAATGGAGTTTCAAGAACTAAATCAGAGCCGGTGTGTGACATCATGTATGACTTCTTGCTCTACATAAGAGATGACACTTTTACGGGCATTATTACTGAAGAAGAAGAAGAGACTATGGGTGTTGGAAGTAACATAGTTTTAGCTTTATATATAACTAGCGGACGCGCGCAGCTTCGCTTGCGTAATTAGGGGTGAATTCTAATAAACCACGAAACATGTGTTCAATGAAACATTTTTAAGAGTCTAAATTTCAAATTTCATAAAAATCGGTGGCGATTTAAAGATTTTTCCATACAAACTTTCAACCCCTTATTTGCACCCTTAGGGGGTGAATTCTAGAAAACCATGAAACACATGTTCAATTAAATATTTTTAAGAGTCTAAATTAAAAATTTTATAATAATCGGTGGCGTTTTAAAGATTTTTCCATACAAACTTTCAATCCCTTATTTACACCCTTAGGGGAAGAATTCTAGAAAACCATGAAACATATGTCCAATTAAATACTTTTAAGAGTCTGAATTTCAAATTTTATAAAAATTGGTGCCGATTTAAAAAAAAATCTATACAAACTTTCAACCCCTTATTTGCACCCTTAGGGGGAGAATTCTAGAAAACGATGAAACACGTGTTCAATTAAATACTTTTAAAAATCTAAATTTCAAATTTTATAAGCATCGGTGCCGATTTAATTTTTTTTCCATACAAACTTTCAACCCCTATTTCACCCCTTTAGAGTTAACATTTTGCAAAATCCCTTCTTAGTGGATGTCCAGATTACGAAAATAAACATCTGTCCAAATTTCTCGTTTCTACCATCAGCAGTTACGGCTGTGCGTGCGTCTTACCTCAGTCAGTGAGGACAAGTCCTTTTATATATATAGATAGACTATTAAGTCGAAACATTTCAGTGAAAAATTTACACGATTTCCCGCCAAGCAAAAATACAAAACCGGTATCTTAACGATCATGCGATGATATTGGCTATGACAAATATTACCATTGGCCGCAAATAACCGGATATCAAATGTGCAAGTACTGCAAAGCTGTACTGCTGGCCAGGCACGTACCATGTGCATAAAATGTAAGGTTCACCTTTGTTCTGTGAAGAATCGAAGGTGTTTTTTGGAGTACCACCGCAAGCAATAGGATCTCTGAATTATTATTTTGTAACAAAAAATTGTTTGAGAATGATTTTTTTAATTAAACATTTTTACTTCCATCAATATAGTTGTTTTTATTTAAAATCATGTTATTTACAATAATCTTTCACTATATTTTAAAAGCTACCAGGAACATTTCCACCCTCCCTAAGCATCGCAATGTATAGTATAATATACATTCTTAAAAATGGTAGAATCACTGTACGTGTAGCAATGTATAGTATAGTATACATCGTGTTTTTCCGAAATTTTCATATTATGATTTTTTAATTTATTTTTTTTATGTTTTTTATAGTCCAAAGAAGCTACCAGTATGTATATTTTTTGCTTTTCTTAAAAAAAAAATTTTTGCGAAGATAAGGGTTAATTGAAAACGGAGTGTCTTAACACTAGGTTCCCTCTGCCTACCTTGCTATATATTCACATATTCCATGACAGAATCTGTGCAAGGCCAGGGCCTTAGTTACCACTCGGTACACAGAACAGATGATGTCACGACCAGGAGCAGCATCATGTGGAAGTTGATTGTTTATCTCACATCAGCTGCTAAGGGTATAATCTAAATGTTCTCACGCCGACGCGTTTTATTTAAAAATAGATGTTCAAGTAATTGTTTCTATTCCATTAAGATTTATAAGGATATTGTGTTATCTTTTGTTAGATGGTTGCTGTGAGGCATATGGCGCAGTACAAGCTTCGTGTCCGGCTAGTTCTGCTTATGCTGCGCCAGTCTCTAGGCCCCAGTTTGGTTCCCGATTGAGGTAAATGATTATATTTGGTTCTATTAGTAAGCATATTATGTTTTTACAGCAAGCTTTATGCTGTATCCCGCTCACAGCGGGGTAAGGAGAGGAAACTTAATGTTAAAACGCTCTGTTCCCCCACTTTCAGCCGGGCTTTTTGCCTTGTTGTCAGAGCGATGAAATGAAAATAGTAATAAATAATAATTCATTCCCCCGAGTGGAGATCGAACCCACAACCTTCGCGTTACAGTCACACCCTTGTGCGCCTGCACTACGACGGCCTCGACACCCTGTTCAGTAGTTTTTGGGTAAAAATAGAATAAATATCCATTCTTACAAACTGCCATTTCACGTTTATTACATTATAGTAGTATTAATAATTAATATATTGAAAAATTTATGAGCTTCGTGTTCGGTACTTAGGTTTGAGTGCTGCGCTGCCTTAAACTGCGTTTTTTGTAGTATATTTTTATTTGGTCATTATTTTAATATTTAATACGTTGACTAGACATTACCTACGAAAACATCTATTTTCTTGAACAAAAAACGGTCAAGGTGAGTAAAGCGTTTTGCTAAATCGTTCTTTACTTATCTATTACGGAGTGGCAAGTCGTTCCATCTTCGTTAAAATGTGCAACTTATTCGTACGTATCTAGGACATTGCAGATTTGAGTCACTGCTGTATGCACTGATACTAGTTTATTGGGCCACACGCAAATATGCCTAGGAATACTGTAAATATATAAATTTGATATGCTACAGTTAGACTACAACATAGCTAGTTAGACATTTATACTGAAAAATTAATATAATTACGAATTAATGTGTGCTTATCTCGTTGCTCCACTGCACCTACCTATGATTGCTTGTTGTCATTTCATTATTTTCACACATTTTTATATATAGTCTTTAGAGCTACCATAATCCTTGATCTTCATCGTAGATCTCTCCTGTTGCGTACAACACGCTAACGAAGCCGTGGGCAGTGGGCGGCGCTTAGGAATTGCAATATGCATTTGAGTGGCAATTGAATTTGCTGAATTAAAATAGCGCATTCAGGTGGTCTTCCGCGGGGGTGGGTTTCCTGTGCGACACGTGACTTCTTGAGGAAAATTAGTTTGTTATGCTGTTTAGATTTACACTCTGTATATGTAAAAGTTTTCCGTCGCTAAGTGAGTGACAAACTTGCACATACGAAACTAACTGCAGTGTTGAAACATGAAATTTGGCAAGTAGATTTCATTTCCAATATACGGGGTTTTTAAGTTCACCTTATATTGAAAAAGAAATCTGTTAAATTAATTCTTTGTGATCTACCTAATATTATTATTAACGACATTATTATTTCGTTAAATATAAATGATGTTTTTGGAATGATAAGTAAATAATAATTTCAAAAACATCTATTGTTGTTGTAATTTTTATTGGTAAAATATTATTATGGCAATTGTTTTAATGCGTATAATTATGCGATGATTTTCACGAGAACAATCTATTTGGGTCGCGTTCCGATGATATGATTCTTCGTTATCAAATGTTATCTCTGTAGGCATTCTGACAGAAAGCCTTTTCTGATAACACTAGAAATTTTAGTCTACATCTATTATAGGTCCTAAGTTTTATATGAAGTATGTAGAATATTCGTGTATCATATAAAGGTGTTGCAGTCATCAACTTATTATACTTGATTTCACAAGAAATAGGTTTAAAGGTTTGGTACGAGGCAATTCGTGGCGCAAGGGCACAAGCGTGCGGCCGTAAATGCGACTGATTGTAGGTTCGATCTCCACTAGAGGGAATTAAATATTAAATATTTTCATTTCCTTGCTCTGCTAACGAGGCAAAGCGAGACGTTAATTTCTGACATTTAACAAGTTTTGCATCCAAAATTGAGGAGGCATTGCGCCTCAAGAATTCGGCAGAAAGTGGGGAACGGAAATGTATTCATGGAAACTGGAAATGGAGTGTTATAACATGAGAATACCAGGTTCCCTTGGAAAAGGAAAAATAAAATTTTAAGCTATAGCGTTTAGCGAGGCAAGTCTCAGCTACTCTCCTGTACAAACATCTTATAGACTAGAATAAATGCAACATGCTAAACAAACCTCGTTACCATTTTATATAAAGTGAAGATAAATATAATAATAATAAGTGAATAATAGTATGATATCACCGCACATGTTCCACCATTGCTGTGTCAATATTACCTCATCGCCGCGTATTTGAGCGCCAGCACCACCGCTGGCTGCTCGTTGATTTTTATAGTCTTAAAAACTGTTTACAATGGTAGCATATGGATGTTATTTTGCGTGATTTAGATTATTTTGAGATTAAGATATTGCTGGATGTCCTTCAAAAATCCTTTTTCATTATTTTTATAGAATGCGAGTGTTCCTCGGAGTTCCTCCTGAGTAGGCTACAGTTTGCTCTGCTTTAATATGCATACAATGTACATGTAAACTTTTTTCTTGAATCACCGTCTATTAGTGAAAGCCGCATTATAATCTGTTGCGTAATTTAAATGATCTTAATTTTTTTCGTTTCACACTATATCGCGCACGTAGCAGGATAGGCAGAGGAAACCTGGGAACCAAGTTTTCCCACTCTCCGTTTCCATTAAGACACTTCCGCACTTTTCGCCAAGTTCTGGAGGAATTGTCTATTGAATGACGGTACTCCACACCGCCCTTTACCTTTACCAAGACATCCTTGGATCTTAACTTACATTGGTGAATAACGACCTTGCTTCATTGGTGGCCATCAACACTGAAAGTCTCCACTACCTATGCTGGGTATTTCTGGAGTATGTAATGATAAGGTAGGGTGGCAGATATAATAAACCTTTCTAGTAAAGTTGTAGTAGTTCCATATTTTTGAGGCATTTTGCAGATAGACAGGATTTTGGTGACATTTACCCACTTTTGGTGTTGATTGTAATGAACACCTAACCTCTATTATCACTAATCAGTTTATTTATTTTAACAAAGGTATTCCCATCACGCTATATTCTGCATAAACAGGGTAGGTAGAGGGAACCTAGGTTTAAGATATTCCGGGATAAGTTGTGGAATTTAACGCCGCGGTTTCTATTGTTACTCTCCATCTATATCATCACAGTAGATCTGTTAAATTACTTTACAGTCATTTACACCACAACTATGCCACGATATCGTATCATTATTTTTTAATTAGCCTTTTCTTTTAGCCTAATTTTAATAATGTATGTAGTAAGGCCGGAACAAACAAGCAAACAAACATAGATGTTAGTGTTATAAATAAAACGCTTCTCGATTAACCTTATTTAACACACGTGATCTACTCTACTTAAGTTTTGAGGTAAATAAAAATTTGCGGTACTGCTTTAATTGTTTTACATTTTTTTGTGGCATTTTGTATCGCAGTTGGAGTGACTTTTTAAGTAGGTATTAAAGGGGTACTTGACCTAGGTGTACGTGGCCGTTGTGGCACAGCGGCACAGCATTTCATCGTAAACAAGGATTGTGGGTTCGACTCCCACGCGTGGGAATCAATTCTCCTTATTTCCTCGCTCTGGTAATGAGACCAAGCGCTGCACTAAAATTCATCAATTAATATTCATAAATCTAAGATTAGGCGGAAGGTGGGGAACGGATTTATTTTAACCCTGTGTCTATCCTGCTTCGCGCGGGATACAGCGTGAAGCATGACCTACATATATACGAGTATAAAGAAAATGCAGGGTAATTACTCTGTTTACGGTTTTATAGATTAATAATGGGATAGCAAGTGATTGATAAACCAATAAATTTAAACGCAACAGTACAATGGTAGAGTCGAGATAAGAGCAATTTATTTCATCAATTAACGAGAATCTATGAACTGATTAGGTATCTGGGTACCCCTGACGTAACCGCTAAGAAATATATCTTAGAGTAAGTATCAAAAATAGTATTTCTCTACTTTATTAACTTAGCTTTTGTATTTATGATTGAGTTTAAAATATATTTAGCTTTTTGTGAATTCTTAGTGAGGCTGTTCTGGCGCAGGAGCACAGCGTAAAATTGGAAACGCGATGGTTGTGGCTTCGATTCAATTCTGATATTTACTATTTGGGAGGGGAAATCGGTGGAATTAATTATTTTCATTCCACCGATCCATTGGTCTGAAAATCTAGATAAAAATGGGTTTCGGAGCGTCTGAAAACCAGGTTCCATCGCCGATCCTGTTATATACAGAGTGAAGCTAAAAAAATACTTTGTATAAAAAAAATAACTGTCGCATGCTCATATCCATGATTCCATATCGAAGCAAATCTGCCACGGTGCGTCGTGCGTAGCAGGCCATTTTTTTTTAATTATCTTGTTTGATGTTCACTTTATTTATTGTTATATTTAAGATTTTATAATTTTACCTACTCTATAAGGTAGCTCAGATTTTGAGAAACTGTTTTATAATGTTGAAAAACATATTATTGAAAAGAATATCATTTCCTTACAGAAAATAAATATAGAGTATTAAAAAAATACATCTTCATTTATACTTATCAAAACCGTACCAAAACGCGTCGAACTATGATGGCGTCGCTTGTGACGTCACGTCTGAGTTATCTGTCAATACATAATATCATGGCGGCTCGACTTATTTTGTAGTTTCTCTATTAATAGGGTTTCATTAATTAAATATATCATTTAAATGAATTTTGCTATCTGTTATTCGTTTATAGGAACAACCATATTTTTAACCGCTATCACCCATTAAAAAAATTCAAAGAGTTTAACTTTAATCAAAATTAATTATAGCACAATTGGGTCACGTTGCAGCTAAGGAGGCTGCAAACACAGATAAGATAGCACGCAAACATCTTGCGATAATGTTGGGGCGACTCTAAATAATTACGCTATTTCGAAACTAAACTTTTTGTATTTCGTTGCGGAAGAATTTTACTTAACTTAGGGTAACTTTATAAGAATGTTTGTGTACGATTTGTGAAAGTATTTTTCTAGTTTTAGTAGTCCGTCTGTCCGTCTGTTAAGACCATTTATCTCGAGATCGCGTTGATAATCTACATATAAACTAAATATTTCATATTCCTATATACCTCGACTAAGACTTTAACTTTAAGGCATAGAAATGTTAAGAATATTTAAAAAGAAATAAACTTTATTTGTGTATAAATTTAATTACTTTATAATGCAACATATTCCATATCGAAGAATTCGGCGGAAAGTGGGAAACGTAAGCGTCTGGGAACATAGTGTCATAACACTAGGTTGCCATTTACCTTCGGCCTAATCTGCTTTGTGAAGAATTGTATCTCACTTTCGGTAAATATTTGTATATGGAAAATATTTTTTACACACGTTATCCAATCACCCCGTCAATCAATGTCAAAATTCAAAGAAGTTGAATTTTGACATTATTATACATACATGTTAAATTACACTATGTATTTTAATCAAATTAAGGGCATATAATATTGTGTTCGATTATTTGGCTTTTCCATTACTACAGCCCTTCGTTGTTAGGATATCCATGGAGGAACTGAATATTTTAATCACATATATTAATAATTTTTACCTTCACCCTGTATCCTGCGCATTGCAGACGAGGCAGGGACATTTCTATTCCTCATTTTTCCCGCTTCCTTTGATTGTAGTTATTATAACTATTATAAAAAACTTATTATTATATCTGTTTTATTATGATCAGTTTACCCTCGTAAAGTAGGTGCTCGTAGGCAGGTAGGTATCAGAGTTCGTCGCTCTCTTATGAGGTGCGAACTCATCACACATAGCGACAAGGTATCTGTTATCGCAAATTCTTGAATTAATCTCTCAGCGTACAGAAAAATGTCTCATTCGACGTAATAAGAGCTAAGCTACCTATACCTTTATGGCTTCCTTGATACTAAAATATTTGCTTATCCTTGAATTTTTTTTAATTGGTTGCTTTTTTTAAGTGGAAAATGGCGTACATTTTCCGCTCAACTATTTATTGGTGGAAATACCGAAATATAATTAGTAGTCCTTAATGGTTCCTTAACTCTGCTCGCTTAAGCTCAAGGCCTGGACGAGGCGAGCTGGGAGATATTTTTTGACAAACAATAGAATTTCGAAATTCACAAATTTCATCTCCAGTAGAGTTTGTCTTGTAAGTCTCCGCTTTGGACTTCTCCGCACATCTCCGCTTTGATAGAGTCCCGGCCTAACAGGAGTGGACTCAACTAGTTGTATGGACGGAGTTAGAGTACATTCTACATCTATATCTACCTTGGAACTAAATTTTCTCAATCTAAAACAAGAAATATAAACATAAGAAATACGTGAATAATTAATTTCTTTTAAAGAGTCACTGCACGATAACGAGTAAACACTAGCGTAGACATTAGAAGAATTTCTATGGTAAATATTTACACATTATCATTTGATGTTTCGCGCTTGTAAAAATTTGCATTTCTTTCAAGGCTAGTATTTTATATATAAAATGAAGTAAGATCTAAATGGATAATTGTTACAATATTATTACAAATGTATGTAGATTTTTATTTATGAATTTATATTTTAATAGTATTAGGCAAATTATGGCGTTATATTTGAATAATTATTCTTAATTTAAGTTCATCTAAATCTTGATTTAAGTTAAAATTAGAGGAGTTACCGATCACCGGGCTACACAGAGTGTATATCCTGTAAAATCCAAAAAACGCACGAATATTACAAAAAAATTATTAATATTTTATATGTATTGATATTTAATAATAATTCGTAGATACTAAATCACAAAACTATTACTTTATAAGAAAACATGTCGATAAACGTAAAAACACCTGTGCGACAGACAATGCTAAAATGTAGAACACGTAACAAAAAAAATCACTCAACTCACGCAAATATGGGAATATTATCGTAAACGGGCGCTGAACTTTGTGCTGAACTAGACTAAGGAATTATCTCGAAGAATTATTTTAAATATAATAATAATTATAACCATTATTAACCGTTTAAGGCCAGTCGTGGCGCAATGCCACAAGTGTGTGACTGTAAATGCGACTGCTTGTGTGTGGGGTTATTTCTTCACTTTGGTGTAGACAAGACAAGGGGCAGGGTTTAGTTCCACCACTCAACACGGAGCTGAAATAAATAATCATTTAATTCGATAATCGGTGGAATGTGAGAAACGGCAGTGTCCTACTGCAACGGCCTACGGAAGGAGTGTCTTAACACTACGTTCCCAAATTCCTTCTGCACACACTGCTATATGTGGGATACAGCGTGAAGGTAAAAGAATAAATTAAAATTTGATTATCTCTTTTATATCGTTCATAGATACCAAACGATTCGAATATAACATTTAATTGCGTTGTTCTACCAAATATCAGCTTTATTAGTGTCTAGGCCGCGACCCTCTCGTATAAATGTGAATTATTGAATTGTTATGGAAGTGCATCTTTATATTGAGATAAATGCTGCAGGGTACAACCCGCCTGCTTAAAACACTGATGATTAATGGTTTTCACAAAATTACGAATTAAGGAGTTCAATTTGCTGAAAATGGCACCAATTTTAATTCAGATTTTTATGTCTTCGCTCTTATTTATATTTTGTGGATTAGGGGCTTGGTTTTTATAATAAATATTTTTTTTTCTTAAGTGAGATTTGAACTTGCTATCACCGAGTGGTGGTGGTGTAAAGACAATTCTTTAAGTCCATATCAGAAGAATTACGGGTGCTAATAGTTATGTGCCGTGATAAAGAACTCTGATGAAGTTTGAAGTTTTACCTTGGAGTGGACTTACTTATAAGACATTAAAACCCTACCGCGTTCCAATCTGAGATCAATTTTAAGAGCGATCTTATCATGCCGTTTTCAGAGCATCCCAAGATCGATCTCAGAGTTGAGAGTAGCTTATAAATACAGGACTTAGTGTCGTCAAGTAAATCGTCAAGGTAAAATTTCAAAGTTTTAAGTGATTGTTTATAAATATACGCCTAAATGGGCGACTATTTCTGGGTCTCCATATAAATAGATCGTAATTTTAAAGCCTATTCTTTCGTAGAGAATGCCAAAAACACACTTTGCAGCAAAACAATGATTAAGTGACGCATGCGCCTCGATTACACACGCCTGAAGTATTCATCGGAGGTCGTTTCAGGGTCATATCGAATTTTTATTGTATCACATCTATAGTCAATATGTCTCGTTAATGATGTGACGTAATATTTAAATATACATTAAACTTGTAAAAATAATTAAAAAATTTGAGCTAGTAATGTAGAAAGCAGACAGATTCTATTATATTCCCAACTTTCCCAATGTCGGGGCTTCGCCCGCATGATACGCATATATATAGCATAGCTACGAGTATATAGAAATGAAGATTATAAAGACATATTTTTACTATAATTAAGTATATATCATAAATGCATGTGTATCGTGTGGTCATTCTAAATAAAGATTGTAGGTAAGAAAGTTCCGTAATTAGTGGTTGCCCACGCCACAGGACAGTTAGACACGCTCCTATTGGAAAACTGGTAGAAAGCACACCTATATATATATAATCCTTATTTTTTAATCTTTTTATAAAATTATAAAAAAAAGATAGGAAAATGTAAGATGGTCCACGTATCTTAAAGGGAACGGAGCGTTTTAACACAAGATTCCCAGGTTCTCTCTGCCTGCTCTGTTAAGTGCGGGATTCAGCAAAATTTTGGACTTAAAACATACTTACATACTTTTCGTTTAATATCTCAACATGGAGGAGGATACAGGTATGGGTACCGATTTCTAAAGATAAATATGACTAATAATATTTACAGATAAGGGGAAGTAGATGCTTAGTTTATACCTTAACAAGATATTACAACAACAACAACATCAAAGAGTACGTAGTGCCCCGTTCTCTCTGGCTACTCCGCTAGGTATAAGTTGGAACCCGCCATTTGATTACCAAATAATTTATTTATGTATGCTAGATATTGAGTTCGAAGTTTCTCTATGTTCGCTCAACTTCCCTAACTACATATTTTTTAAAAACATAATCAAATATTTTAGATCCCTGAATATGGACAAAATGTTTAGGTCACATTTAGTTTTTTTTTTTAATTTAGTACATTGTCCATTGGAGATGATTTTAATTACATAAAAACTGATGTATAGATACAGAATTATGCATTATTTATAGTAATAGTATAAATAATATAAAAAATAGGCATTTCGTAAAATAGTCTTAATATCAGAGTAGATATCAAGGTATTGGTATCGAAACTGCCACAACGTACCACATTCTATGAACAATCTCAAATTAATATTACAAAGATTTTCCTCTTTTTGCTTCCTTACCTTACCTTCGTCCAGCAAAGGCAGGTCCATCAAGGGACCGATCTTCAATATAAGTCTATATAACAATAAAAAGTTCGCTTATTACGTGTAATGAGACAACCAGCCTGCGTCGGCGCATTTTTTTTGTGTCCTCCGCATAAGCTTAATAGAAAATAGTTATATTCATATTTTTCTTAGATCCTAGATGTCGTTAATAACGTAACCTTGATGATTAATCTATTTCTGTGGTAATATTATAAAGTTGAAGGGTTTATTTGATTGAACCAGCTAATCTCAGAAACTATTGGTTTCAATTAAAAAATTGTTTTATTTTTGGATAGTCCATTTCTCGCAACTATTTTTCATCGCGTTAATAGTCTCACACTAGCCATACGTTCTATAGGTTTGGACGATACCCAAGAGGACGGGAGTTCTAGTCCGGCGGCGATACTTTCATGAATAAGTGCTTTCTTAATAAAATTTGGAAGATTGTATTGTAGTGCGAAGTATGCGTAGCGATTGTAAGTCCACAAACACAATTGACACTATTCATATTTATAAACTACTTGGTGTTTGACGTAGCCGAAGTAGGCACTGCTAGGGACGAACTTTTTTTGTAGCTTCACGATGTACTCGTATGTATGTTGCACAGCACATATAAGAGTAGGCAGAGGGAATCTGGAAACCTAATGTTAAGATCTCTGTTCCCTTTAAGACACTTCTGTTCTCGAGTTTCTGCCCAATTCTGGAGGCATTGAATGCTAAGTGGGGGAAATCAAATTATAAAAAAAGTGAGAAATAAAGAAGAAATACGAGAGTAGAGTCACATATTGTTGATGGATTGACTGATTTGGTGGTTATAAAATTTTGATAGATTTTTCATAGAGAAATATTTCAACAATCGTATAGTTTCAGGCAGATATTGATACAAATATATAATAGGAGCGCCCACTTGATCGCAGTAATAAACAAACATTAGGTAAAGAGCACTAATAACGTAACGGAAGCAAACATCTAAGTGGTAGAGCAGGGAATACCAAGTACTTGGTAGGCCGTCAAGGGCCTCCAATAATGCCCTTGAACGCGGTGTTTTCAGCTATTTAAGGGAAATCATTCCGAAATGGATATGTATATCGCCTATTATATAATTTTTTTGGTTACGATATATATACACTTACATTCGTATACATAATTATCACAAATTCACATGTTTAAGATTAATTATTATGTAATGTACATATATAAAAAAAATGTTTTGTAAACCTTATGATAAGGAAAATATTTCTATATCAGAGCATCGGACCTCAGCTTGGACAACTCTGTATGGAGCATACGTGCGCGTGCGCATCGTGCGCCCATTGATAAAGCTCGCGATTTCAGTCAGTTGGTAGTGCGCCGCCGTCGGGGACGCACGTGTCGCGATCGTGTTCACCAGTGGCATGGTAATTGTGATAAAATATTAAAGGATAATAAATTAGCGGACCCCGGGCGCTCGACCGCCCATTATAGCTACGAATAGGTAGGTTACGTAATGTTCAAATGAAAATTATATATTTATAATTCATATACATTTTATTACACCATTTCTGATATAACTTTTTGACATTTATTGATTTGTTTGGAAGCTGCAATCGCGGCGGATCGCAATTAAAGATGTGTTTGTTATGATTAAACTGCTCGCTTCTGTTTTATATCGTGAAGCTTATTTTATGTAGTAAGTCATAATGTTATATAACATATTGAATATTAAAAGTTTTTTTTATTTAAGCCTGAATTAAAATTTTAATTAAATTGTGGTTCACTTAGATATAAAAGCCAGGTGTAGCCAGGTGTAAATACATTATTTTCACGGCACTGCGACCCTCCGGGAGGCTCGTAACTGAATACGAGAGAAATAATTTAATTTGAAAGCTCGTGTAAAAGTCCCACCCGCCCCTTTATACTTCGCGCTTTTGTCAGCGCTCTTTATGTCACGCTGAACGCTTATTTATTACTTTATAAAATTTACTTTGTTTTAACTTGGTTTCCATTCTGTTGACATATTTTTCTTAATTTTTTTTTTACCCCTGATAATAATGTTTTTATAAAATACTTATGCTTCTTAGTTTTTTAGTTTTTGTTACAAACTGTGGTAACTTTAATAAATCTTCAAAAATATTTACAAATATGTATTTTTTTTTACATATAATTAAAGTAAAATTAATTATTTTTCGTTTTAACAATTAAATTTGCTATCTATGATTTAACAATTCGCAGCTACATCCTCAGTAATAGGGCCAGGGTTGCTGTTATCGGTGTAGGAACAGTGATTTGCGCAATCGTATCGCGTCCGTTACTAAATTCAACTGTGTGGGAATCTCATACAATACTGGACCTTTGTTTTTAGTGTCATATACTCGTACATATAGAGATATGTATATTTCAGTTAGTCCTGCTAAATTGTATGAAATTATTGGAATTATTTTGCAGGGGAGAGTTTAGTTCATTTTACGCCTTTTAAGAAATTACATGTTTGATTTGTATCTAATAATTTCTCCTAAAACAATCACTGTGCCAAACACCAACCTTCTCCCTTCTACATTTATTTTTTTCCGCACATAGTTGGGTAGACAGAGGCCTAGTGCTAAGACACTCCGTTCCCCAATTTCCGCCGAATTATGGAGGCATTTGCGTGTTGACAGGTGGAACTCAACGCCGCGCTTGTATTTGACACCCGAGCCTCAACAATTTAAAATTAACTATAAGGCATCGTCACAAATTATAAAAAATATTTTTAATAAAAACCTTAGATAACTCCGTTTCATCACAAATGTAACTGAAATTTGATATTATTTCTATACTTGGCTTAATTAGAATCAGTGCGCGGGATGCAGCGTGACGCTAACAAAAAGGAATAATTTGCCACTAGTCTCTACGCTACTTGTCAGAGTGTCCAGACTGTGGTGATTACACTGAACATTAAATATATACAAATAATTTAGCCCTTAAGCCGACCTCGAAATTGGTTACAAATCTAAAGTCTTGTATTACCGATGACTGATTGATGGACAACACATAGACGAATAGTTTTCTCAGCTTACCATACAAAATGCAAGAGATATGTAAAGATTGAAAACATATGTTAAAACCGCTTATGTAATCTCGAATTCTTGAGACGAAATCCTAGTAAAAAAATATTTTTTAAGCCGGAAAACAATAAAAATGTAGATTTGAAACCGTAAAATGCGTGCTGGTGTGCCAATTTATCTTACAAATTAAACAAGCTAAGACGTCATGTCGCCTGAAGTAGAGCACTGTACGAGTAAGAAACGGTGCTTAGCAAATAAAAGTTGTAGCTAATATGTTTTACATTTTTATTCATATGTTTTTGTATATCTTTTATCTATAGATAAATGAATTTTATTCTGGGAGCAAGGAAACCTAGTGAAACCCAGTGAAAAATACCGTTAATCACTACGTTTCACTTCACTTCATAGTATTTTGAGTGACAATACCCTCTGGTGAGCAAAAATACGAAGAAAATATTTACCTTCCGAGGGTGATTTTAAGTACTGGTTGCTATGTGCTTTGTGTTGAGTTCCACCACTCAACACATAGTGCCTCGAGTATTCGATGTAAAGTGGGAAACGGAGTGTCTAAACACTAGGATCCTTTTGCCACTGCTATGTGCAGTATACAACGTGAGGCTAAAAAAACATACCATGCATAAATAGCAAAAGATAAATAAATTCAAATTGAAGATATACCTAACTTATGAGGACTTGCATAAATATTGTATAAGAAATAAAAGGGTGATAAAACGTTTATGTGTTACGTTATTACTGCTTAACGATTAGTTTTGTGTGATTTTATAGCCGCCATGACCGTCTGTGACATATTGTAAGTACCTACATTTTAACATAATACCGGTATTGTCCTCTCCGGTTACTTACTATCTTTGAAATCTTTATTATTAACTTATAAGTTGCAGAGACTTTAGTTTACTTAGATAATTGCAATGTGTTACTGGATACTGTTCTAATCTCCTTGTACGGAGGTTTATTTTTGTTTATTATAAATTGATAGTTATGTATCTGTTTAATGACTAGGTTTAAATATCATTTTACAACAGGTTCCAGAGGAAACACTGTTAGTGACACCACTTACCACTACCTATCGCACTATTTTCCGCTTGTTTTTCGCTTGCAATTTTAGATTTTGATATAGTTATACTTATAATACTATCTAGGCTCTCTTTCAAGACTTAAAATGAACTTAACCTCCTCTGCAAAATAATTACAATAATTTCATACAATTTAGCAGGACTAACTGTAATATACATATCTCTATAACACTAAAAACAAAGGACCAGTATTGTGGGATAATTAAAATAGACTATATGACTGCGAAAGCGATGGCCATTCGATGAGATTCGATTCTTCTGAATTAAGTTTCGTTACTCAACACATCATCAGCGAAGCTAAAAAAAATATATTACTAAGTCGAGTTAGTAACTAGCCGTCCATTTATAATATTTTCAATATTATCTAGTCTAATTTTTATAATTATTTATGTACTTGTATATCTGTTTCCTGTATTAGTCGGCTCATTATCGCGGTGAATCATGCTCGCTTCGTGTGGAAGCTCACAAAGCTCCAGCTAATTAAGTTTACCGAATGGTAAATTAAAAGAAAAGTTATTTTTTTTTATCTCTCCCGCTTTATCCCTAGCAGGGTAGCCAGAGAATAGAGTGCCCAACGCTACGCTCTATGCATAATTGTATCTATCGTCCACTGCATTTATCTCTTCATAGATGCCTCCCGCGAAATCCTCTTGATTTTTACGTGACCTAGTATAATTGATAAGTGTTTTCGAAGGATAACCGAGGTCCCTCTACCTGTAGGGTCCATATTTAGCATAATTATAATATATGTAGAAATACAATCTAAAACGACAATAATATTAGTTGTAACTTCTTTAACCTGCTGCTCTCTGCCTACGACATTAATGGTGCTGTTGTCATTGGCCCGCTTGCTATGAGTTAATTTGTCATTGTATTCAACATTTTACCGACTCTCCTACAATAGGGTCTCGTATAAACGCTGCCAATTTTGACACACGGCCCATAATTCTAGGGTTTATATGTCTTTGTAGGTAACGTTTTGAATATGTATGAATAAAATGATTTATGGCTTCTCCATACATTGTCTATTGTTAGGTAACATAATTTGGCAGGTTTTGATTTTAATTATTGATTTATGTATATTAGTAATATGGTCTTTATATACCTGTAATTTAGGCTCAATTTACCGATTTGTGATAAGATTTAGAATTGAACCAAGGTTGTAGTGTGATCATTATTAGTCTATTTAGGTCTGTTTAAAATCCATTAGTCGATTCATCTTTAAAATGGTGTTGGGATAAGCAGATCACTCTTGAAATATTGTTTTAATGATAAATTGTTTTGATATTATATAAGCCTCATAGTAAATATTTTCTTAAAGTTTTTTTAGCTTCACATTATGTCCTCCATAATATAGAAGGTAGGCAGAAGAAACCTGATTACCTCAGAGCACAGTCTCCACACATCACCCAATTTTCGAAACGACCCAACTAAACACCGCGCTTTGTCTCGCTATCAGAGTAAGGAACTAGAAATAATCAAGTGTTTATATGAGTGAGTAGAATACTAATATAAGGTAATTATTATTTTAATGCCTTTAATTAAACATGTATTGGGATGTAACCTAATAACTTCTATGAACATTCCTTGATAGGATAGTTTCGTCTCGGCACATTACACCAGCACCACCGTTTCCGCGTGCGTTCTGATCGACTATCAAGAGGTCTCTGTATCGCACAGTCCTCCTTGTGTTATGCGATACCTCGCATTTGATTTGATTTAACACGCCTATTAAATTATTAGGGTAGTTGGTAATAGAAGGCTTTTGTTTTTATAATATTGATTTGAGGTCATTTTTGTAATTTTATGTTATTTTTTCCTTCTCTGCTCTGAAATGGTTAACGTGACGCAATACGTATTATATATAGTGAAGCCTATTAGCCTTTATGAATGGACTATTAAACATGAAAATATTTTTTTAATTTGGAATTCAAAGTAGATAAACTCTTAAGCTTTATAATATTAATAAAAAGTATAGATTATGCATAAATTACAAATTTAGCAAAATGTGAGTCTCCCTGTATCTATGTGCATCCAAAACTTTGTCAGTTTTTAATATTTTACTAAATAATATATTTTGCTCATTGATACATGAATAGCATAGTATATAAAGAACAGAATGTGTACAAAATTAAAAATTACATAAAATTTTTTGCTTGAATTGTAGCGGATAATTGTATAATTCACTTCACGTATAGTAAGAAAGGCAGAGGGAACCTAGAGATAAGACCCTCCATTCCTCATTTTCCTCCTGTTTTCGAGACATAGTGTGTTGACTGACGAATATATATTTTACCAGAGAGAGAAAATAAAAATAATTCATTCCTCCGAGTAGGAATCGAACTCACAACCGTCACGTTTACTACTAAACGGCCCTATTAAATAGTTTTACTATAAAATATTTCAAATTGAACTTTGCCCTCCACACGATCTCTGGACATTTGCTATTTTGTCTAACCATGTAATATAATACGCGAATATGCAAATATGGCGTAACAGTGTAGAGTAAGTAATCTATATTATAACAAGTCATCAATTAGTGCCGGCTACACTCGTTTTTATGTACAATCGATAGTTTTGGACGTGAGCGAGCTTAGTGCGCCTTCACTACGTGCGATACGATATGTCGTTGTCAATGTGTTATTAGTTAGATTTTTGTTAAAGAAATTTCAATTACTTTCTCTTTCATATTTCAAGTTTTAATACTTTGTCTCGCTGCTTGTTTTATACAATGACACAATGGAAGCTATTCTGCATGGAATTCAAATGATCTTTTTTCCATACTTCTTACCCTTTAAAGTCAAATTCCTATTCCGTTATATTTCCTAAATAAAGTTATTTTTATATTTATTAAGTTTTTGGAGTGCTATCATAAACTCTTTTATGATAGTGGACACGACACCTAATATAATTTTAACTAAAAATGATGTAAACATATAAGATTAACAAAATCTAGTTATTTTTTAACTAAGAAATAGTTAATATATTTATTATTTAAGTAAAATGAAGATCTGATCGTCCAAAGTTACATTTCAGTTACATTCGGTCATATTAGACAGTCGTCATTGCCGAAACCTTACAACTAAATCAGAGCAATGCTCTAGTCGCTTTGTATTTCAAATTCCTTTTAACGTGATACTACACGTTTTGTGTTTTGGCTGTTAATAAGAATATTGACAAATGTAAGTTAATTTATTTTAATAGTTTTTTTTTGCTTCGCCCTGTATCTCGCATATAGCCTTTCTGCCTTTTCTGTCCATTTTCCTACATTCTATGTTGATTGGCGGAATTTAACGCGGCGCATTGTTTGCTTATTTAGTTCTTTGATATTTTTAAAAATATCTCTATGCAGTGTGATATAAGATGGCTATAAGACTGTAGAAATTGGGAATCCCCAACAGGAATTAAATTTCGAATAGTTATAGTAAAATTATTTTGGATTTAAATGTTCCCCCATTCCGAAATGGGAGTTCTTGTAAATACAAAACACGGTACACTCAATACTGCTCAAAATTAAGTAATTTCTTCTCGTTCATATTGTAGGTATCTAACCTATGTCAGTATAGCGTGCTATTATTATAGTTAAAAATATCTTATCGTGAGTAAAGTAGCAATAATAACAAAAAAAAAACATGATAAAACTTCTCTGATATCTTAACATAATGTTCGTTAGACTTGCTATTGTCTCGTTTAGTGACGTCAAGTTATTATTTAAAATATTTTAATAGTTTCTAAGTTTTATATTCTAATTTTATGTAACTGATATTTTTAATCAATATAAATGTTTTCTTTTATTTGAAATTCTTATATAATATAAAAAAATATTTGATTTAGTGTTTTTATTATTATTGTACTTTATAATACTCACTGGAATTAGACAATAAAAGGGTAGATATTAGGTTCTGCCCATGACACCATTCAACGCTGGACCTAGTCTCAGATAAAACATCTAGATCAAATTCAATTTATTTGGCTATAGGTTAAATTGATAGCCTATTTTACTCAATCTAGGTTTGCAGATGTCAACTTAATATTCATAGTTTAAAATTATTAACAAATTGAAAAAGATTGGCAATAAATCGTGTTTTAAGCAATTGTATAAGTCTATTATCATAACTTCAATTTATTCAATTATTTATAGTTAACATACATATAATTTTATAAGTGAACGTGATGTAATATTATAGCCTTCGGGCCTTCCTTGGTAAATAGACTATCTATCACAGAACAAAGAATCTATCAATTGGAACGCATAGTTTCTAAGATTAATGTGTTCAATCAAACATACGAGCTCTCGACTCGATACTCGTATAGCCTTTTTTTCTGTATAAGAGGTATATATAGTACAGAATCACGCCTAAGATTTCTTCGGATCTCATTTTGGACATGAATATTTTATTTGCTATTTACATATACACATACTTCCGGAAACTTGTTCCGACTGCCTAAATCCTCATGCTCTACATTTCACTTACGCCTGATTAATCCATTTTGTAACTCAACACTTTGTTTGAGTCTTATGTTTATTACATTAACGTTTATTATTGATTTTATACTTCAAGATATGTTAACTTATTAAATTAATAAGCTTTTTAAATTGCAAAGTTTTTTTTTGAGTGAATAATAAAATTAATAAATCGTTAGTATTTATGAAAAAAAACAATAATTGCTCCAGAGCTTGAGCAAGATTTAGAAGATGAAGCAAGATTTTTCATGCATAGCACGAAGACAGAACCTAGTTATAAGACAATCTGTTCCTCGCTTTCGAGACAATATCGTTGAATACTGGAAATCAACGCCGTGCTATATCAACTAATTTAATCATCCACTTCCATGGAACCAACTTGAAATTGTTTATTAATATCTTCAACTATCAATTAACAGTATTTTTCTATCTTTACATAAAAAAATTATATAAATAGTGACTCGAGGCCCAGTTTGAATACACAAGTGTTTTGTAACCCAATAACATGAGAATCGGGGTCGTCGTACGTGCGGGTGTTTACTCCACTGACTAAATATGTTAATCTATCATCTTGATTGATCATTATAATGATACTTACCTAACTAACTATACTTAATGAGGTCGTGCTTCATCAATAGATTTGAAATTTTAAGATTTTCTGTTGGTTATAAATTCGCTTTAATATTTTAAATTAGACTAATACTGCCTGTTACACCGTCTTTAACCCACTGCGTGATGCAAAGGAGCATAATGTGTTTGTCAGTTTTTATATGTATATATATATGCTCCTATGTGACGAAGAGACGAAACGGGTGAGCAATTTTGATGATTCTTACGTCAATCAATTAACAGTTAATCAGGCGTAAGTGAAATGTAGAGCATGAGGATTTGGGACCTATTTTTAAATTTTTCGATTGAATTTTCTCAAGAAGCCTTATATAATATGAACGGGTCTTGACTGCTATTTTTACTAAACTATTGGGCTTTTTTTCCAATTTCTATGCAGTTGTTTTCTAAAAATATTTTTTGTTTTTCGACATCATTGTTTATCATCAAGTCCATATCGTATCTATTTCCGTATATATTTTTTATCTATCCATTTTTAACTTCTTATTTATTTAGCAACACTGTGCAGTTTCCTTTTTTTAATTTAAGGCCTAAGGGCAGACTTACATTAACAAATACAATTAATATTGCAAAACTATTAGTTACAGTCAGGAACGTCTTAATATCATTTAATACAATACCATACTCAGTGGCGTAGCTAGGGGGGTGCGAGCGGTGCGGCCGCACCGGGCATCTAAAGGAAAGGGGCATCAAAGTCGACGATCACTTTGTTTTTTTTAGACCTTAGACCATTTTAAAGGGCATCAAGTCCCCTAAGCCGCACCGGGCATCAAAAGGAAAGGGGCATCAAAGTCGACGATCACTTTGTTTTTTTTTAGACATTAGACCATTTTAAAGGGCATCAAGTCCCCTAAGCCGCACCGGGCAGCAAATACCCTAGCTACGCCACTGACCATACTAATTTAATTAAAACTTCTTAAAACACTAATAATACAAAATAATAAATAAAACATTAATTGGAGAAAATATAAAGTATAAGTAAGTGGATAAAGCCGGTAAGCTCAGTAAAGCTTATTAGAGTCCCTTTTACAGTTAGCCGGTTCAAAACTTATACAAAGTTACTTCAACAAAGATCATCTACTGATTATTGATTCATCAATCATATATCAAACGTCCGCCAGTGGCGCCTGGCCGTCTGCGTCAGGGTTCGATGACTGCTTAGAAATTATTTGTTGCTAGTGTAGGCTTTTTTTGATAGCTTCATGCTGTATCCCGCTCGTAACAAGGTAAGCAGAGGGAACTTACGGTTAATAAACTCCGTTCCCGTTAAGACACTTCCCGCATTGCATGTTGAGGGATGGACCTCAACGCCGCGCTTTGCCCTGTTACCTTTAATGGAAATAAACGCAAACATGAAATATTTTTTTTTATATGACTATGACTACACGTCACGTAACGTGACAATGTCATGTGATAATATTTTTTTATAATATATATGTATATGTATAAGTAGGCCAGATGAATCTAACATACTATTAAGATATTTCGTTCTCAACGCGTCACTCAATTTTTGAAGGCATAAAATTCCCCCGAATGGGAATCGAATCCACAACCGTCGCGTTTACAGACAGACGCTACGCCGCAGCGGGCTTATCTCTACGATTATATTCTCCACTCTCAATATCCACGTACATAACAAGCATGCACTTCATTAAAATGCATAACGACTGTGACTAACGCAAACGCAAAAAGCTCTAATGATTGTGTCAACAAAAAATTAATTTATATTGCAGTAATTTCAATTAATTATATTTCTATCCATACGGAATGCGTTAAAATAGCTTTGGAAAATTAGATAATTATAATTTTGATTTATCTATAAGGTTTTTCTATTGGTTGAATCACAAATATTGTAAATGACATGTTTTCTCATACTAAGTGCTATAAGAGTGTATTTGGAGCTAACTAACATTTTGTTGGCCTAAATTCGAGTGGTTCGCTGATGATCTCTCAATAGTTCCAGGTCATGATTCCATCATTAGACAGCTCGATGACATCGTATTGCTAGTTAGGTTACCTTAGATTTAAAAAAAAATCACAATAAGACAATTATTGAGTGACTCCAAGATTCTTACATTTTATTACATAGTACAAGTCGCCCTAATAAAATTGACTTAAAAATAAAAGTAAAAAAGAAACAATCCTCTAGAAATATATTTATGAAAATGATAGTAATACGTCTATTAATTATGAACACTTAATCATTAATTTATAAAATCGGTTAAAGCATCATAAATAAACTTATTAAATAAAAGGAATTTCTTTGTTAAGTGAAGTCAATAAATTGTTGGGAACGTTTAATATGGAATATTAACATAAATGATACACCGGCGTGTACAAAGAAGGTAATTAATAATAGTGGAGCTGGTTAATTAATCGTGCGTGAGGATACAGATACGAGTCTTGCTTGTGTTAGATGTTAGGGGGAATGGTCCTTTTTAACCCACTTTTGTGAAAGGAGGAGGTTATCCATTAAAATTGTATTTTTTTATGTTTATTACTTCAGAACTGTTGACTGGGTGAACCGATTTTGGCGATTCTTTCTTTATTTGAAAGCTTGGTTCCCATTTTAATTTGCTCCATCTCTGACAATGTTATCTATTCTAATTATGGGATCCGGTTGAAGTCGATTTTTTAAAAAAATATTTCATAGAGTAGAGTAGAGTATTTATGGTTTTTTTTTAAATTATATTTAATATGTAATTTACTTCTACTACTCGAGCTCCAGCAACAACTTCTCGAAAAATTGGTCGGAGAGTGAATGCATCATGATGACTCACGCACAATTGCGGCTGTCACTTTGAGAAAGCTCGCTCTGCTATATTTCGTATGGCCGATAACTTTACTTAGTAAACTTCCTTAAATTAAATGTTTATTTGATATAATATTTATAGTAAACCCGAAGTGTTTTCTGAAATATGAAGTTCGGACATGGTTCTGTCTATTTTCAAAACTAACTTTAACTTCCCAAAGGAAATGTTTATTTGGCCTCTAAACTGTAAAGTAAAAGGCGGATATAGCCGAGTAGGCAGTCGGTACCTAGTGTTAAGACACTCCATCCTCAACTGCTTTTTAATTAGTCAAAAATAATTAAATATTTAGAAGATGTTTAATAGCAGCCGAGTCTTCCTTTGTAAATAATATTTATATTATGTATAAACAAAGTATGCAAATTAAGTAGGCACTCAGTGTATGTAAATCTCACTTTGAACGACCGTACGGTGTAAATATTAGCTGTATAAAATAATGGTAAAGCAATTTAATATATTACTAGTGATGTACGTTGAATATTAAATAATCTGTGGTTGTTAATGTCATATTTATAGTTGTAATAAAAATGTTTTTTCGTTTTGCCACGACCATGTCCGCCATTTTAATATGGTAGACACCTAAAGGAGTATAAATACAAAAAAACACACACACTGTATACATCTTTTGTTTACGAAATGGAATGAAATGGAACTTATAAGCCTCTACTTTTCTGATTTTAGGGTATTTTCAGTGTTATGTTTATTAGTTCCGTTTAGGGATTAATTACAGATTTTAGAATACAATTACTATTTCAAACTAAATCATTTGTAAACCTAATGTTCATGTAATATGCATAATACATTTAAGTGCCACACATAAATCTAAACGATGCCTCTATATAAAACATTAATATTATAGATACATAGAAAATAAAAAAGGATCGACATCCTTTTGTAAGGAAGTGTAGGATAATGGCCGCTACGATGTTGTTTGTTTGTGCGTCCGACTACTCATATATTGATGCGCGGGCGCAGCGTGCGTTAATAGCTGGCCAATTGGGGACGATCCATTGTCGGTACCCTGCTCAGATGAATACCTTAGTGGGTAGCGGGGTTGAATATGATTTAGGGAAATTATGCTTAATTTTTATTGTATGTAAATCATATATTTTTTTTATTATATAGAAATACTTTGCTTTGTTCATGATAAAACTTTGGTTTTTAACTTATACTTTTAAGCACTGTATAAGATTTTTAAGTCGCTTATTAATACAATCATTATTTAAAGTTTTGTAGTGATTGAAATATGTAATGTAGTTTTTTTGGCTTCACGCTGTATCTCGCATATAGATATAGACAGGGTAGATAGAGGGAACCTCGGAACCTAGAGTATCCAATCTAAACTGAGTTCCTGAACACGTTCAACCAAACAAAATCTCTATAATATGTAGTATAAAAAAATATTTAAATAAATGACTGTAACTACTAGTAAATATTACGATCGCTGTGCGTCGTGCTCGTGCGGCACATGCCGACTAGATATTGATCTAAGGCGCCGACGCATCCTGCGCGCCGCGCCGCGATCATCTCTAACTGTTGAGCTGAACTAACATACTTCACTTATTAAGACCATTTAAAGTTTTGTTGTGTTTTTAAACTGTTTCATTGTTGGGGTGCGTCGTGTGTGTTATGTTATGGTTTTTTGTTTTTATTTTATTTTACGTATAGAAAAGAGCAATTGTAGAGCCTGTTGCCTTTGGTGATTATTTACGAATATTTTTATTTCTTAGCCTTGGCTTCAATTAACAAGCCCGACGTTGAGTTCTGCCACTCAACAAGCAATGCCTCGAAATATTCGGCGGAAAGTGGGGAGTGGAGTGTCCTAACACTGGATGCCCACTGTCTGCCCTGCTAACGTGAAACTGTATGATGCTTTGTATACTTATACGTTTAAATACACGGCTGTTCGCCTATGACAGGACATTGCTTGAAATATTTGGATTTTATGAGATATAATTTGCGGTACACGATTTAGTTAATAAAATAAAAAAAAACTGTGCAAATATAGAGTTTATTATTAATCTGTGCAATTATAGAGTCTATTCCGTGAATAGAAGGTAATGTAGTTCCGCTTATCATTTTCCGCTGAATCCTCGAGGCATTGCATATTGATTAGCGGAATTCAGCGCGGCACTTTGCCTCATTGCCGCAGTGAAGAAATGAAAATATTAAATATTTCATTTCCCACACACTTTCTCCACATTCCCCATATTCCCCAGGAATAGAACACACACACACACACACACACACACACACACACACACACACACACACACACACACACACACACACACACACACACACACACACACACACACACACACTACTACTTACTACTACTNTATCGATACTTTATTTTTTTTTTTTTATCGTGAGGAAATCCTTTTACGGATACCGGCCCGAGTGGGGACTCGAGCGGGTTATGTGGGACTCGTAGACCGGCTGAAGGCCGATCCCAATACCCACTAAAACCTCACGGTGCTCCTCCTCGACCGCCACTGGCCGCGAGACGCGGGGACTATAATCGTCCACGAAACGCGGCGGCGGGAGCCTGCTAGGCACGTCGCGGAGTCAAGGGTGTGTGGGCACCCTCGACGGCCTGCTCTGAGTGGCGCGCGGGAGCAACCTGCGCGCGCCTACTCGGGCCAGGTTGGTAGGCGGCCAGCTTCCCCAAGCTGACCGCCCTCTGGCACATTAGGGCGGAAGGCGGCGGTCGTGTGCCGCTCTCCGGCGACCCGGTCTCCTACGGCGGATGGCGACTTCGGCAAAAGCCTCCCTCGCCCGTTCCGCCGACTCCTTCTCGAGCACCACT